>CM035841.1:271397616-271483404 GCA_020510985.1 Pholidichthys leucotaenia | reverse complement strand
GACATAAACAAAATTATATCATCGGCGTACAGGGAGATTTTATGTTCTGTTGGTCCAACTTTAATTCCATATATTTGTGAATGTAAACGTATCGCTATCGCTAAAGGTTCAATTGCCATAGTAAACAGTAAAGGTGAGAGTGGACAGCCTTGTCGACATCCTCTATTGATTTTTATTGGTTTTGAAATATTGTTATTTGTTAGGATTTCTGCTGTAGCATTATTGTATATTATTTGAACCCATTTTATGAAATTATTTCCAAGTCCAAACCTTTGTAGGACTTCAAAAAGAAAGGGCCATTCAACTCTATCAAAGGCCTTTTCGGCGTCCAATGATAGGAGAGCTGTATCCGGTGCTTCTTTATTAAAATAGATAATATTAAATAGTCTTCTTACATTATGGAAGCCTTGTCTACCCTTTATAAAGCCATTCTGATCTCGATTAATAATATTTGGTAAAATTTCTTGTATTCGTCTTGCTAAAATTTTACAGATTATCTTAAGGTCGGCGTTTAATAGGCTTATTGGTCTCATATTTTCACATTTATTAGAGGGCTTACCTGGTTTTGGCAGCAGTATAATTAAGGCTTTATTTATGTATGATGGTAAATT
Source organism: Pholidichthys leucotaenia (assembly GCA_020510985.1). Taxonomy (NCBI): domain Eukaryota; kingdom Metazoa; phylum Chordata; class Actinopteri; order Cichliformes; family Pholidichthyidae; genus Pholidichthys; species Pholidichthys leucotaenia. The sequence continues at coordinate 271,482,793 of CM035841.1, read as the reverse complement.
ATTATTTTGAAATGCTTCTAAAACCATTTCCAAAAAAGGTTTTATTAATTTATTCTTAAATTTTTTATAAAGGTCAACTGGAAGACCATCTGGTCCTGCACTTTTTCCTGATTTCATATTATCAATGGCTAGCCCAACTTCTTCTTGACTAATTTTAGACTCCAATATCTCCCTGTTTTCATTTGGAATACACGGTATAGATAGTTCGTTCAAAAACCCATTTAGTTTTGTTAAATCAGGTTCATTTTTGGTATCATATAATTTTTCATAGTAATCTCTAAAGGCTCTATTAATTTCTAAAGGATCTATAACTACCTGTCCGTTACTTATAATACTGGTAATTGGTGTTTTAATTTCCAATTGTTTAATCTGCCATGCTAATAATTTTCCTGATTTTTCACCTTGTTCATAAAAAGATTGTTTCAATCTTAGAAGACTCGAGGCAGCTCTATTCGCTGATTTTTTGTCGTATTCAGCTCTCAAAATCAGTAATTCATTCTCCAACCTTGGGTCACTTCCTGCATACACTTTTTCCTGAAGATTTTTTATTTTATGTTCCAATTTAGCTCTCTCCTCTCGAGTCTTCTTAGATTTTGATCCTGTATAACTAATAATATGCCCCCTAATAAAAGCTTTGAAAGCCTCCCACTTTACACATGCTGATGTTTGTGTAGTATTGATGTCAAAGAACTCGTCTATCTGTTTTTCTATATACTTGACAAATTCCTCATCCTGAAGCCATTTATGCTGAAATTGCCATCTACCTGATTCCTTTGTCAATTTTTTATCTACATATATTAGACAACAGGGTGCATGATCAGAGATCACGATGTTATCATAAAAGCAGTTTTGAATCTTGGACCTTAATTCTGTGGAAATCAAAAAATAATCAATACGTGAGAATGTCTTGTAGGTACTGGAATAACAAGAATAGGCTTTAACTTGTGGTTTCATTTCTCTCCATATATCTAACAATCTCAATTCTTTCATAAAATGATTAATAGTCATCCTACATCCAATGTGCGTACAATCCAGTCCTGTTGATCTATCCACACCTGGATTCAATGTACAATTAAAATCCCCTGCTATTATATGTTGCCCTGTAAGTGATGATAAGATGAGAAATAAATTAGCAAAGAACTTCTGATCATCTATATTGGGACCATATAAGTTCACAAGATTTATATTTTCTAATAGCAAAGAACCTTGAATGATTACATATCTTCCAAATTTGTCTCCAATTACATTTTTCACTTGAAAAGGAACTGATTTATGTATGAGAGTCATAACTCCCCTGGCTCGGGATGAAAATGAAGAGGTGAATACACTTCCCTGCCATCTGCTCCTAATTCTTTTAACATCCTCCTCTATCAGATGAGTTTCTTGTAAAAACACAATTCTTGAACCCATGTCCTTTATTTTATTCATAACTTGTTTAAGTTTTTTTAAATTTTGTAGACCTCTGCAATTCCATGAAGTTAAATTAAGATTAACACTTTGGTCCATGATCAATAGAGAGTTTGGGATTACCTTGCAGTGTAAACATGCTCATACAGAGAAGCAAAAACATGAGTGGTTGAACATTCATCCTACAAACTACACACAAACAAATTCCCCCTTCCCACACTTGTGGCAAACCCCCCAAAATCAAAAGAAAAATTCTGTCTCCCGATATAGCCATCGACTGTTCCACACCCACGGGGAACAGCCTAAGCCACTCCTTCTTCATCCTCCCAATCACCCTAACTCTACTGCTTTTAATGACGTAACATTAACTCTCCTCTGTAGTTTTCCAACTTAACTCCAAAATTTTTAACAACTTTGTACATCATAGTTTTTTTTTTTGTTTGTTTTGTTTTTGTTTTTTTGTTTTTTTAATATATAATACAATCTATATTTTGTAAACTTACTATTTACTTCAAGTCAGTCAGATGCCTGTGCAAATGCTTAATTATTCTACCTTATATTTTGTTCATGCTTAGCTCCCACCAGTCTCTTCTTCTTCTTTGATCTTCTTGATGAACTCCTGCGCCTCCTCTGGGGTCTTGAAGATGTGGGTTCTGCCCTCATACGTGGTCAGCAGTCTCGCAGGATAGATTACACCATGACGAATCCCAAGGTTGCGCAGCTCCTTACGTACGGGATCAAACTGCTTCCTCAATTGCTGGATTCCTGTGGCCAAATCTGGGTAGAACCGCACCTGCTGGTCCTGGTGTTTAATCTCTCCTTTTTTAGCTCGTGCAGCGTTGAAGATCTTCATCCTGTCTCTGTTGTTAAGAAACTTCATAATTAAGGTCCTCGGCGGTCCCTTATCTCTCCGTGGGCCAATGCGATGTGCTTTTTCCAGAACCACTGCTGATTGCAACTCCTCGCTGCCCAGCACCTCCGGAATCCACTTTTCCAGAAAGGAACATACGTCCCGACCTTCTGATTCCTCTGGAAGACCCACCAGCCTCAAATTATTCTGTCTCGACCGAGATTCCAAATCCAAAATATTATCTTCCAGAGATTTATTTTTTTTTTCCAAAGTGCGCACCTTTAATTGAAGACGGGTGACGTCATCTTCAGCACTAGCGAGACGGAGCTCCATCTGCGCCGTTCGTTCTACACAGTCACCCAATTCCTTTCTTATTCCTTCCAACGCTGTCATAATCCCATCAAATCTAGAGGAAAAGTCCGCTCTCATTGAACTCATGGCAGCCATCAGCGCATCTGCGCCTCCCCCCGCAGAAATCGCAGCGTTGCCAGCCTCCTCCGCCATATATGGAGCCCTGTTTGCTGCGTCACAGACCTGAAAGTCCGTTAATTTGGACTGTTTCGGCGGCTCGCTTTTTCCTTTTCCTGGTTTTCCAGCCTTAGGCTTCGCCGACATATCCTCGCCCAAACGCTGGGATACGTTCTGTCCCAAATGAGAGAGTTATTTGCCGATTTTTTTTCTCCAGGAGCAGAGCAGAGCGAGACACGTCCGTCCTACGTGGCAGCCATAACCGGAAGTCCCAATATAGAAGATTTAGTTTTATTTATTTTATATCCTGATATTTCCCCAAAGTTATTTATTAAATTTAACAAGGTCGGAATTGATTTTTTAAAATTTGACATAAACAAAATTATGTCATCGGCATACAGGGAGATTTTATGTTCTGTTGGTCCAACTTTAATTCCATATATTTGTGACTGTAGACGTATCGCCATCGCTAAAGGTTCAATTGCCATAGTAAACAGTAAAGGTGAAAGTGGACAGCCTTGTCGACATCCTCTATTGATTTTTTATTGATTTTGAAATATTGTTATTTGTTAGGATTTCTGCTGTAGCATTATTATATATTATCTGAACCCATTTTATGAAATTATTTCCAAGTCCAAACCTTTGTAAGACTTCAAAAAGAAAGGGCCATTCAACTCTATCAAAGGCTTTTTCGGCATCCAGTGATAAGAGAGCTGTATCCGGTGCTTCTTTATTAGAATAAATAATATTAAATAGTCTTCTTACATTATGGAAGCCTTGTCTTCCCTTTATAAAGCCATTCTGATCTCGATTAATAATATTTGGTAAAATTTCTTGTATTCGTCTTGCTAAAATTTTACAGATTATCTTAAGGTCGGCATTTAATAGGCTTATTGGTCTCATATTTTCACATTTATTAGAGGGCTTACCTGGTTTTGGCAACAGTATAATTAAGGCATTATTCATATATGATGGTAAATTACTATTTTGAAATGCTTCTAAAACCATTTCCAAAAAAGTTTTTGTTAATTTATTCTTAAATTTTTTATAAAGGTCAACTGGAAGACTATCTGGTCCTGCACTTTTTCCTGATTTCATATTATCAATGGCTAGTCCAACTTCTTCTTGACTAATTTTAGACTCCAGTATCTCCCTATTTTCATTTGGAATACACGGTATAAATAGTTCGTTCAAAAACCCATGTAGTTTTGTTAAGTCAGATTCATTTTTGGTATCATATAATTTTTCATAGTAATCTCTAAAGGCTCTATTAATTTCTAAAGGATCTATAACTACCTGTCCGTTACTTATAATACTGGTAATTGGTGTTTTAGATTCTAATTGTTTAATCTGCCATGCCAATAACTTTCCTGATTTTTCACCTTGTTCATAAAAAGATTGTTTCAATCTTAGAAGACTCGAGGCAGCTCTATTCGCTGATTTTTTTGTCATATTCAGCTCTCAAAATCAGTAATTCGTTCTCCAACCTTGGATCTCTTCCTGCATATACTCTTTCTTGAAGAATTTTTATTTTATGTTCCAATTGGACTCTCTCCTCTCGAGTCTTCTTAGATTTTGAACCTGTATAACTAATAATATGTCCCCTAATAAAAGCTTTGAAAGCCTCCCACTTTACACATGCTGATGTTTGTGTAGTATTGATGTCAAAGAACTCATCTATCTGTTTTTCTATGTATTTAACAAATTCCTCATCCTGAAGCCATTTATGCTGAAATTGCCATCTACCTGATTCCTTTGTCAATTTCTTATCTACATATATTAGACAGCAGGGTGCATGATCAGAGATCACGATGTTATCATAAAAACAGTTTTGAATCTTGGACCTTAATTCTGTGGAGATCAAAAAATAATCAATACGTGAGAATGTCTTATAGGTATTGGAATAACAAGAGTATGCTTTAACTTGTGGTTTCATTTCTCTCCATATATCTATCAATTTCAGTTCTTTCATAAAATGATTAATGGTCATCCTACATCCATTGTGCGTACAGTCCAGTCCTGTTGATCTATCTATACCGGGATTCAATGTACAATTAAAATCCCCTGCTATTATATGTTGCCCTGTAAGTGATGATAAGATAAGAAATAAATTAGCAAAGAACTTTTGATCATCTATATTGGGACCATATAAGTTCACCAAATTTATATTTTCTAATAGCAAAGATCCTTGAATGATTACATATCTTCCAAATTTGTCTCCAATTACATTTTTCACTTGAAATGGGACTGATTTATGTATGAGAGTCAAAACTCCCCTGGCTCGGGATGAAAATGATGAGGTGAAAACATTTCCTTGCCATCTACTCCTAATTCTTTTTACATCCTCCTCTATTAGATGAGTTTCTTGTAAAAACACAATTTTTGAACCCATGTCTTTTATTTTATTCATAACTTGTTTAAGTTTTTTAAATTTTGTAGACCTCTGCAATTCCATGAAGTTAAATTAAGATTAACGCTTTGATTTATGATCAATAGGGAGTTTGGGATTACCTTGCAGTGTAAACATGCTCAAACAGAAAAGCAAAAAAATGAGTGGTTGAACATTCACCCTACAAACTACACACAAATTCCCCCTTCCCACATTTGTGGCAATCCCCCCAAAAACAAAAGAAAAATTCCGTCTCCCGATATAGCCATCGACCGTTCCACACCCACGAGGATCAGCCAAAGCCACTCCTTCTTCATCCTCCCAATCACCCTAACTCTACTGCTTTTAATAACGTAACATTAACTCTCTTCTGTAATTTTCCAATTTAACTCCAAAATTTTATAGCAATTTTGTACCTTTTTTTTTAATTTTTTTTTTAATATATAATACAATCTATATTTTGTAATCTTGTTATATGCTTCTAATCAGTTAAATGCTCAAATATTCTACCCTATATTCTGTTCATGCTTAGCTCCCACCAGTCTCTTCCTGGATCTTCTTGATGAGCTCCTGCGCCTCCTCGGGGGTCTTGAAGATGTGTGTTCTGCCCTCATATGTGACCAGAAGTCTTGCAGGGTGAATCACTCCATGACGAATCTCAAGGTTGCGCAGTTTTTTACGGATGGGGTCAAACTGCTTCCTTAATTGTTGGATTCCTGAGGCCAAATCTGGGTAGAACCGCACCTGCTGATCTTGGTATTTAATTTCTCCTTTGGCCCGCACCGCGTTGGAGATCGTCATCCTGTCTCTGTAGCTGAGAAACTTCATAATTAACGTCCTCGGTGCTGCCTTGTTACCTCTCGGTGGGCCAATTTGGTGGGAGCTTTCCAAGACGACTGATGATTTTAGCTCCGCGTTGTTCAGTGCCTCCGGGATCCACCCCTCCAAAAAGGAGCATGAATCACGACCTTCGGCTCCCTCCGGTAAACCCACCAGCCTCAGGTTGTTCCGTCTGGACCGGGACTCCAAGTCCAGAACGTTATTTTCCAGATCTTTATTTTTTTTTCCAAAGTGCGCACCTTTATTTGAAGTCCGCTGATTTCATCCTCCGCACTGGAAACACGAAGCTCCGCCTGCGTCACTCGCTCCACGCAGTCACCCAACTCCTTTCTCATTGCATCCAACGCTGCCATAATCCCATCAAGTTTAGCGGAAAAGTCTGCTGTCATTGAGCTAATGGCAGCCAGCACTGCACCTGTGCCGCCATCATCAGCAGTTACCGCACCACCGCTAGTTTCATCCGCCATATCCGCAGCTTTTTCTACTGCGCCACAAACTTTAAAGTCCGTTAATTTGGACTGCTTCGGCGATTCAATTTTTCCCCCGCTTGATTTCCCAGCCTTAGTCTTCCCCGGCATATCCTCACCCAAACGCTGGGAAAAGTTCTGTTCCAAATGAGAGAGTTATTTGCCGAATCTTTATTTCCAGGAGCAGAGCAGAGTGATACGTGTCCTTCTAGGCGGCCGCCATAACCGGAAGTCCCAAAAACCCATTTAGTTTTGTTAAGTCAGTTTCATTTTTTGTATCATACAGTTTTTCATAATAATCTCTAAAGGCACTATTAATTTCTAAAGGATCTACAACTGCCTGTCCGTTACTTATAATACTGGTAATTGGTGTTTTAAATTCTAATTGTTTAATCTGCCATGCCAATAATTTTCCAGATTTTTCACCTTGTTCATAAAAAGCTTGCTTCAATCTTAGAAGACTCGAGGCAGCTCTATTCGCTGATTTTTTGTCATATTCAGCTCTCAGAATCAGTAATTCGTTCTCTAACTTTGGGTTACTTCCTGCATACACTTTTTCTTGAAGAATTTTTATTTTACGTTCCAATTGGACTCTCTCCTCTCGAGTCTTCTTAGATTTTGAACCTGTATAACTAATAATATGCCCCCTAATAAAAGCTTTGAAAGCCTCCCACTTTATACATGCTGATGTTTGTGTAGTATTGATATCAAAGAACTCATCTGTTTTTCTATGTACTTAACAAATTCCTCATCCTGAAGCCATTTATGCTGAAAATGCCACCTACCTGGATCCTTTGTCATTTTCTTATCTACATATATTAGACAGCAGGGTGCATGATCAGATATCACGATGTTATCATAGAAACAGTTTTGAATCTTGGACCTTAATTCTGTGGAGATCAAAAAATAGTCAATATGTGAGAATGTCTTGTAGGTATTAGAGTAACAAGAATAGGCTTTAACTTGTGGTTTCATTTCTCTCCATATATCTAGCAATCTCAATTCTTTCATAAAATGATTAATGGTCATCCTGCATCCATTGTGCGTACAGTCCAGTCCTGTTGATCTATCTATACTGGGATTCAATGTACAATTAAAATCCCCTGCTATTATATGTTGCCCTGTAAGTGATGATAAAGTAAGAAATAAATTAACGAAGAAGTTTTGATCATCTATATTGGGACCGTATAAGTTCACCAGATTTATATTTTCTAATAACAAAGATCCTTGGATGATTAGATATCTTCCTAATTTGTCTCCAATTACATTTTTCACTTGAAATGGGACTGATTTATGTATGAGAGTCATAACTCCCCTGGCTCGGGATGAAAATGATGAGGTGAACACATTTCCCTGCCATCTTCTCCTAATTCTTTTTATATCCTCCTCTATTAGATGAGTTTCTTGTAAAAACACAATTTTTGAACCTATGTCTTTTATTTTATTCATAACTTGTTTAAGTTTTTTTAGATTTTGTAGACCTCTCCAATTCCATGAAGTTAAATTAAGATTAACGCTTTGGTCTATGATCAATAAGGAGTTTGAGATTACCTTGCAATATAAACATGCTCATACAGAGAAGCAAAAACATGGATGGTTGAACATTTATCCTACAAACTACACAAAAACAAATTCCCTTTCCCCACATTCGTGGTAATCCCCCCAAAATAAAAAAAAAAAAAAAAATTCTGACTCCCGTTATAGCTAGTGACTGTTCCACACCTGCGAGGATCAGTCAAACCACTCTCTTTCTCCTCTCAATCACCCTGGCTCTACTACTTTTTAATGACATGACATTAACTGTCTTCTGTGGTTTTTCCAACTTTACTCCAAAATTTTATAGCAACTTTGTACATCATAGCTACAATCTGTATTTTGTAGACATGTTATATGTTTCAGATCAATCAGATGCCTGTACAAATGCTTAAATATTCTACCTTTATATGTTGTTCATGCTTCATGCTTAGCTCCCACCAGTCTCCTCTTGGATCTGCTTGATAAGCTCCTGCGCCTCCTGAGGGGTCTTGAAGATATGGGTTCTCCCTTTATATGTGACCAGCAGTCTTGCCGGATGAATCACTCCGTGACGAATCCCGAGGTTGCGCAGCTCTTTACGGGCGGGGTCGAACTGTTTCCTTAATTGTTGAATTCCTGTGGCCAAATCTGGGTAGAACCGCACCTGTTGATCCTGGTATTTAATTTCTCCTTTAGCTCGTGCCACGTTGGTGACCGTCATCTTGTTTCTGTAGCTGAGGAACTTCATAATCAGCATCCTCGGTGGTGTCTTATTATCTCTCGGTGGGCCGATTCGGTGAGCGCTCTCTAAGACAACCGATGACTGCAGATCTGCGTTGTTCAGCGCTTCTGGAATCCACTTTTCCAAAAAGGAACATGTATCCCGTCCCTCCGCTCCCTCCGGGAGGCCCACCAGGCTCAAATTATTCCGTCGCGACCGGGATTCTAAGTCCAGGACATTATCTTCCAGACGTTTATTTTTTAATTCCAATGTTTGCACCTTTAATTGTAGGCTGGTGACGTCATCTTCAGCGCTTGAGATTCGGAGCTCCGCCTGCGATACTCGCTCCATACAGTCGCTTATTTCTTTTCTCATTCCTTCTATCGCTGCTATAATCCCATCAAATTTAGACGAAAAGTCTGCTCTCATGGAGCTGATGGCAGCAAGTACTGCACTCGTCCCCTCCTCAGCAGTCACCGCTCCGCCACTAGCTCCCTCCTCCGCCATTGTCTTTGGAGATTTTTCTGCTTCGTCACGAGCGTGGAAGTCTGTTAGTTTGGATTGTTTTGACGAATCACTTTTTCCTCCGCCTACTTTCCCAGCCTTAGTCTTTACCATATCTGCGCCTAAACGCTGGGATAGGTTTTTGTTCCAATTGAGAGAGTTTTAGCCTACTTTTTATTTTTAGGAGCAGAGCAGTGTGAAACACGTCTTCCTACGTGGCCGCCATAACCGGAAGTCCAGGAATTTATTGTTATTGGATTTTGTAGGTGTTTTATTGTTGGTGCAAGTATTAAGGTAAATATGAATGCAAGTAGGAATGAAGATTCCTTTTCAATACCAACACACATAAGCTCGCTGGGACACCATTTCAAAAGAATGGACAATTTTATTAATAATTCTGTATTTGTACCAATAATAAATCAGTCTCAAAAACCCTGTGAGTTCTTGTCTGCTTTTAATCAAGAAGATAGTAGAGTCATTTTTGGGGGTTTCGTGACCAACCTCCCAGGACCTTTTTTTCTCACTGGATTTAGCATTCTAGACCCATTTTAATGAAAATAAGCTCCCATGTACCTCCCAACAATTACGGGAAACCTTTTTTTTTTTTTTGCCCAAAATTCAAAATGGCCGCCAAAATGCATACCACCACCTATATCTCAGTAACTAATTCAGCTAGGAGGTTGATTTTGGTGTCTAAACATAGGTTTTTGGTGTCAAGCATTTCATTAATGCTATTAGTTTACTTGTGAAACAAACCCATCACGATGAAATCCAATATGGCCGCCAATATGGCCACCGATTAACATTTTTTTTGTTTCTTGACTACTAAGGCACCTAGAAAGCTGATGTTTTTTTTTTTTTTTTTTGTTACTTATTTGTACCCGTAGGTAGACTTGGTTTGCAGTCTGGTGACAAGCCACCGGCTGCTGGTCGCTGCGTGCGCGAGCGCCCTAAACCTACATGTTTTTGGTGTGCGGGAGGAAACCGGAGAAATCCCGGAGTAAACCCGCGCAACACGGGGAGAACATGCAAACTCCACACAGCTCACTGTTGGTCGGGGGCTGGGATCGAACCCACGATCTCATGATCCCCGCGATCCCCCGGCCGAGGGTAAAACTGTGCTGCCACAGTGCTAAACCACTGCGCCACCGTGCAGCCCATGTTGATGTTGGTGTCAAAACAGAGGTTTAAGGGGTCATACTATCTGTTTATTCCAATAAAAGTGTGTTTAAATGATTACATAATCGAGAAATCCAAGATGGCGGCCGGCTGTCATTTTCACATGCAATGGACTTTTTCATATCCGTCACCAAATGAGCTAAAAAAAGTCATCAAATGTCTCTGGCTGAACAAACATGACATTAGTGCGATGCGCCTGGCCAGCACCAGTCAATGTATCACTCTTAAAGTCATCATTGTCAACTACAGCGATTGCAGGCTTCCCAAAGGCAAGTTCGGAGGGACAATTCGGGGAGGACTTGAGATCACTGAACACCCAGAAGTCTCGCAACATGAGGACGTCATTGTAGCTGATGCCTAGGCCATTTTTGTGCAGCAGGTCTACGATCTCTCTACTTTTGGTCATTCCATGTAGCAAGACAGAGAGATTCACCTCAAAGGAAGTGCGCCTTCCTGTGATGTAGCTCGTGAGGATCGACCCAATGGTCCGGACAGATGGGTTGTCATCAACTTCTGATTTACTTGGGTGTTTTAGCCATGTTATTAGCTTTAGGAGTAGCCCATTTAGGTCCTCCTTTTTCTCCAACTCTAATACATATGGAGGCCAGGGAACAGTATCAGTCGCTTCAACTTGCTCTTTGAGTCGTACTGCCACATTCTTCACCAACTGATCCTCGCTTATGCCTAAGGAAGATAGTGCTGCTTCTACATAGGTAGCTGCAGCTTTCTTGTCATATACCAGTTCACTCTCATTTAACCGACTACGTCTATGGAAGCCAATGTCCTCCTCAAATTCCTTTATAAGAATTCCCTTCACATAATTCGACTTTACTTTTGCGTCATGTCCATGATTTAAGATAATTCGTTGATAGTCCTCCAGTAGACTCTGCAATGTCCGAAATTCATGTTCATCAAAGATCACCTTACGAACATGATTGAAGAAGATGGCTTGTGCTTCTCGCAGATTTACATCCTGCAGGTGTTGAGTGACTTCTTCTGTAAGAGGCTGGGAATCGGGAATGTAGTGTTTCCAGCAGCCGCGATGATAACGGATTTCCCACCCGAAAGCTGTTTCACTGTCTGGAATGGATGCAATCAGCGTGTTGAGCCTCGACCTCAGGACCGGATCATTCAGGTGTACAGTGTGTAACTTGAATTTTCTCCAGGCGTCCTTTGTTGATATTAGGAGCAATTGTTTCCAGTCCCGGTGACTGCTTTTCTGTGGTCCCTTATTGCACCACACGCATAGGTTCTTGTCATGCACAATACCAATGCTGGACCGGAGCCTCTTCGGTGAAAAGAGAGAAGCAGATGGAGATGGATCCCCCTGAACTGATTGATTGTCTCTTTCAAGATCTACCTCTAATTTATGCTTACGTTTCTCGGCTTGAGATAGACAACGCTTGTTAGATAACGTGGTGTAACATGTCTGGTGCATATAATGCCCTTTTGGCCCTTTGGCCCAATCAATATTCCCACATTGAAACCGATCAAGTCCTTTCCATCGTAGAGTTTTTTCACAAATTGAATTCCATTTTTGGTCCTTGGTATTATCCAAAGAGTCACTTTTGGTACATGGTTGACCACAACGTAGAATGTATTCGTATTCACCGGAAGACGTTGATGGTAATTCATCGTTGTCACTTGCAGTATCCATTTTATCCCTCACTTTATATGAATAAGTGTCTGAAAACAAAAACAAATTTGTCATTATCAGAACAGAGGAGAGAAAAAGGAGGGATGACAAGACCTAGAGTCAAAGGCCCTTGTACTGTCTACTGTCATTACGGTAGCATTAAGCAAGCAGCATGGTCAATATGCTAACATTACCTGACTATACAGTATGGAACAAGATTCAGAATTCTAACCTCTCCAGATAAGTTTAAAGCTAAATTTATACATACCTGGCAACCTTGGTTAAATTGGAAAGATTAGGACTACATATTATGGCAGCACAGACGTTACAAAATCACTGCATCCTCTCTCTTGCTATGCAAAAAGGAATCAATGAATCAAGCATAGGATTCCGGGAATCCTAAGGGGATTACCCAAGTGTTCCTCAGTGAAATCACTGAATCAATGCAGGAGCTTTCTAATAATTATTAAAAATGAATGTAAGGATACCTCATTTGACATTTTTAGCTCATTTGGTGACGGATATGAAAAAGTCCATTGCATGTGAAAATGACAGCCGGCCGCCATCTTGGATTTCTCGATTATGTAATCATTTAAACACACTTTTATTGGAATAAACAGATAGTATGACCCCTTAAACCTCTGTTTTGACACCAACATCAGCTTTCTAGGTGCCTTAGTAGTCAAGAAACAAAAAAAATGTTAATCGGTGGCCATATTGGCGGCCATATTGGTGGCCATATTGGATTTCATCGTGATGGGTTTGTTTCACAAGTAAACTAATAGCATTAATGGAATGCTTGACCCCAAAAACCTATGTCTAGACACCAAAATCAACCTCCTAGCTGAATTAGTTACTGAGATATAGGTGGTGGTATGCATTTTGGCGGCCATTTTGAATTTTGGGCAAAAAAAAGGTTTCCCGTAATTTTTGGGAGGTACATGGGAGCTTATTTTCATTAAAATGGGTCTAGAATGCTAAATCCAGTGAGGAAAAAAAGGTCCTGGGAGGTTGGTCACGAAACCCCCAAAAATGACTCTACTAAGATGGACATGAAATCAAACAGTAACTCCCTTATGTCTTTCAGTAGTTTAATAAGAAATGTCAGAATAGATTAACACATTCGGATAACTTTAAGAGAGGGAATTCAACATGTATCATGAGCACCAAAAACTGTTATTGAATTACGGAGCATAACGTGGATCAAACATTTGTGGAACCAAAGAAACCATAGTTTAACTTGGCAATGTACTGGAAATTGGAAAACCATAAAATAGCATTGGTTAAGAAAAGTGAATGCAGTTTTATGAAGAAAATGATGAGTAAACTATAAAAAGGAAAATTAGTGTTACTCTGAAAAGGAAAGGAGATTAATGAAAAGGCAAAATGCATTTTGAAATTCTGATAGGAGTTTGCATGAAATTAGGTTTAAAGAACTTATACCGGGAATATTCTAAAGAATTAAATTTAAATTGGACAACAGACCTTCAGCCAAACAGAGTCAGATTGCTTCCCGGTGGCAGCAGGGCCCCCACGTGCCAACCTTGATCCGGATGGATGTCCATGGATTCTGTTGAGAGAGACTGGTAGACAGGTTCTACCACATGGCCATGCTCCTGAGATTTCAAACAGGCTGGGTGTTCAGCACTCTGGGCGAGGTCTTCTTTTATGCACTGAAAAGGGGAATTTGGCTGGGTGGTCAAATTCCAGATAATATTTGTTTATTGTTCAAAGTCCAATCAGAAAATCAAACTGGAAAAAACAAAACAAACAAACAAAAAACCCCCACCACAAATCCATTTCTTCTGATGTGTTGTGGTCAGACAAAGATCGTTTAAGCTTGGAAAAAAAAAAATCAACCAAAATCTTCTCGGTAATTTAAGGAGAAGGAGTAAAATAGGAAAAAGTGAACTTTAAAGAAAAGAAAAAGAATTTTCACAGAGCATGGATAGGCTCTTGGCCTTCTTAAGGAAAAGGAAAAAAATGGGAGAGAGAGAGCAGCAAATGCTCCTTCCCAAAAGTCACCCCTGCTGCTGGGCTGCAACACTCAAACCGAAGACAAAGGAAAGTTCTTCTTAGGGTGTGGCAGGATGGTACAAGAATTTCATGACAACTGGGCTTGACCAATTACATTGAGTTTCTTTGTTCAGCAGAAGTCATAAACTGACTCAAAAACGCAACGCAGATAGCCTTGGAAACCGATTGGTCAGTTCAGAGGTCTGAGGTGGTCGTCTCCCAGCAAAAAGAGGAGAAGGAAAAATTTGATATGAAAAGTGAAATCCTCCTAAAGCATGTGTGCTGCCTATGAAAGCATAAATTCTTTAAAACTTTAGTGACTAAGATATCCTACTTAATAAGGGAACAAACCATGTGTTTACATTATAAATGTGATTAATTTCTTTATGGAGGGCATGCAGAAATTAATTTCTTCCTGAAAAAAAGCAACACATATCAAATCATAACAATAAAAGCATTTCAAACCACAGTTGTCCATCACAGAGTCCGGCCATATCTTCAATAGCAGATGCTGTCTTGAGAGAAGAATATGAGTTAATTCATATTTTCAGCTGCAGAGAGAGAAAAATTAAATATTCCTCAGTTGTCCACCGGAGAGCAATGTAAGACTATTTGAGTTTTAATGAGGAATCTTGCCTTTCAAGCACCTGTGAAATATCAACCATAAACCTGACATTTGGGAGGAAATGACTCCAGGTCTTAAAGAAGGGATTAACTTCCACTTTTACAGCCAATGGATAGTGTACAGCTCTGGTCTTGGGTGAGAAAAGCAATTCATGACCAGACTTTTGGGATGAAACAAATTCTTCTCAGCAAAGAATAATTTTATAAATTGGAACCCAGGGGTTAACGCTATAAAAACAAAAAACACAAATTCATGAAAGAAAATCACAAATATAAAAGTAAAAAGAATTATTTCCAAATTTACAATAAAAAACAACACAAATATATGAGGGAAAACGTCAGAAGTTTACAAGAAAAATGTCAGAGATGTACAAGAAAAAAAGTTAAAAATCCATGTGGGAAAAGGTTACAGTTTTGCAAGAAAAAAATGTGGCAAATTTACAAGAAAAATGTCACAAATTTGCATTGTTTGAGGAAACTTGCACGCTTCCAAATTGACCGAACCATAATGACTATGTTCTATCGGGCTTTTATTGAATCTGTTTTATCCTTTTCTTTAATGTCATGGTTTGGTCAGATAAAACTGAAACAGAGGAAATCCTTGGATCAGGTAGTCAGATGGTCCAGTCGTTTGCTTGGTGAGTCACAGCTGAGCCTGACATCCCTGTACACCAGACAAGTACAGAGGATGGCCGACTCGATTTTAAATGATGACTCCCACCCTTTGCACTGCAACTTTCAGCTTCTTCCCTCCAGACGGAGGTTTGCTGTCCCAAAAAGTAGAACCCAGCGCTACAAAAACAGCTTTGTCCCTGCTGCTGTCAAAGAGTTGAACAAGCTATAAATATTATATTGTACATATTTTATATTTACCTATTTTGTAAGATGTGTGCCTGTGTTTGTGTCTATGTTGAATGTAATTAGTGGCTTGTAAATATGGATGTCACCAACTGCAAAACAAATCTACCTACGGGTACAAATAAAGGAACCTGAACCTGAACCTGAAGAAATTTATAAGAAAGATTCACATATTTACATGAAAAAAAAATAAAAATCCAAAATTCATCACCGGGATGAGGCAAATTTACATCATAAATTTATGAGGAAAATGTTCCAAAAAGGTGTAACATGTTTACAAGAAAAAAGGCACAGATTTATGAGGAAAAAAAAAAAAAAACAAGAAAAAGTTGCAAATTTACAACAAAAGTGTTACAAATTTACAATTAAATAGCTGCAGATTTATGAGAAACGGTATCAAATTTATGATGAAAAAAGCTGTAAATTTATTTTCAAATTTTTAAAAAAGTAAATTTACAAAACCCCATTCCAGATACAGGAAAAGGACAAATTTTAGCTGATTCAAGATTCAGATTCAAAGATTTTGTCAATACTACTATACGTACAGGACATACAGGAGAATTGAAATGGCCTTTCTCTCTCTCTTCAGTGGTGTACACAATATAAAAAAAAGGAATAAGGCTGGAAACAACAACGGCAGTCTACAGTAATGCTACCATAGTGCAAATGGCGACAAAAGATACCCAGACCTCTATAGTGCAAATAAAGATAAACGATGAGACCCAACAATCTTATATACAGAAAAGTAGAGCAGTGATACTCATAGTTGAAAGTTTAGTGGAGGTGCAGACAGTGGAAGATAGGACTGCACATGATCAGTATTGCAATGACAGACAGCAGCAGGTATGTCATTTGTGCAAATAGTTGCAGTAAAGTGTAGAGACATACAGCAGCAAATGTATTACTGTTGGTGGTATGAGGTAGTTATTGTGCGGGTGAGTGCGTTACGGTCTGAGGGGGAGGAAGTGGACAGAGTTCAGGGTTCTGATGGCCTGATGAAGAAAGCTGTTTAGCAGTCTTGTGGAGCGGGCCCGGAGGCTCCGGTACCTTTTCCCCGAGGGCAGGGGGTTGAAGAGGGAGTGTGAGGGGTGGGAGGTGTCGCTTGCGATGTTGATGGCTCTGTGGGTGAGGCGGGTGAGGTAGATGTCTGAGAGGGGGTGCAGAGGGGCACCAATGACTTTGCTGGCTGCTTTCACTGTGCGTTGTAGTGTCTTCCGGCAGGAGGTGGGGCAGCTTCCATACCACACCGTGATGCAGCTGTTGAGGATGCTCTCAATGGTGCCCCAGTAGAATGAGCACGTGATGGGGGGGTGAGACTTGTGCTCTTCTCAGTTTGTGGAGGAAAGGGAGGTGAGTTTGAGCCTTCTTGGCCAGTGATGTGGTGTTGGACCAGGAGAGGTCCTCAGAGATGTGCACCCTCAGGAACTTGGACCTGCTCACCCTCTCCACAGCTCCTCCATCGATGATCAGAGGGGGATGCTGTGTGTGTGTCCCCTCCTGAAGTCAACCACAATCTCCTTGCTTTTTCCCACGTTCAGGAAGAAGTTATTGTCTTGACACCACTGGACCAGTTGGCTCACCTTATTTCTGTAGTTGACCTCCTCATTGTTGGTGATGAGGCCCACCACTGTTGTGTCATCTGCAAACTTGATGATGTGGTTGGTGTTGTAGGCTGGTACACAGTCATGGGTCAGCAGGGTGAAGAACAGCAGGCTGAGCACACACTCTTGTTGGGCCCCTGTGCTCAGTGTGATGGTCTTGGATGTGTTGCTGCCAACCTGCATATTCTGTGACCTCCCTGTGAGAAAGTCCAGCACCCAGGTACAGAGAGAAGTTTTGAGTCCCAAGTGTCTGAGTTTTTGTATTAGGTGCTGGGGGATGATTATGTTGAATGCTGAACTGAAGTCCAAGAACAGCATTCGCCCATAGGAGTTCTGTGAGTCTTAGGTGGGTGAGGGCTGGATGGAGAGCAGCAGCGATGGCATCTTCTGTGGATCTGTTTGACCTGTATGAAAACTGAGATGAGTTGTGGGAAGGAGGGAGGGAGGGAGGGAGGATGAACTTGATGTTCTACATGACCAGCTGCTCGAAGCACTTCATTATGATGGAGGTCAGTGCTACGGGCCAGTAATCGTTGTAGCTGGATGGGACAGGCTTCTTTGGGACCGGTATTATGGTGTCAGTTTTGAAACACGTGGGGACGACAGCTTGACTCAGGGAGATGTTGAAGATGTTGGTCAGGACATTCGTGAGCTCCTCCGCACAGTCCTTCAGAACGCGACCCAATACGTTGTCTGGACCAGCTGCCTTGCGTCGGTTGATCCTGCAGAGGGTCCTCTTCATGCTAGCCGGATACAGACTTATGGCCTGCTTGTCTGGTGGAGGAGTGGTCTTCTGTGCTGATGTGCTGTTTTGTTCTTCAAAGCAGCCAAAGAGGTCATTTAGGTTGTTAAGCAATGTGATGTCAGTCGCACAGGTCCGAGGTGGAGGTTTGTAGTTGATGATGGTCTCTATGCCACGCCAGAGAGAACGTGCATCTCTGGTGTTGCTGAAGTGGCCAGATACTTTCTTGCTGTACTGTTGCTTTTGCCCCGTTGATGCCACGGGACAGATTGGCCCTCGCTGTTGTTCATCCTGCAATGTTGCCAGCCCTGAAGGCTGTGTCCCGAGCCCTCAGGAGCCTATGGACCTCTGCTGTCATCCATGGTTTTTGGTTGGCATGAACAGTGATGGTTTTGCAGGGAGTGATATCATCAATGCATTGATGTTGTCAAACGGAGCATGAGTGCAAAGCAACGCACAGTCTATAGGAAAGAAAACTGTGAGTAGGAAGCACTCAGAGAAAACCGGGATAACGTGAAAAAGGTCAGAGTACATCTGGATTACTTTTTGAAAACAGCCGTGTGCCCGTGAGAGTTTAAACAGCCCTCCCGAGAAGTCCTCAACAACACCACCCTCAGTGTACTCCTCTAGGTTTGTGTGTCCATTGTGAGTGGCTGCATGCTTGAAAGTGTCCCAATCTGTTGTGCTGAAGCAGTCTTTCAGAGCGTCAGAGGCCCCCTCTGGCCACACATGTACCTGCTTTTTGTTGGTCTGATTGTTTTCACTCTGGGTTTGTATGCTGGCCTTAGCAAGATGGTGATGTGATCAGAGAGACCCAGGCGGGGAAGGGGGGAGGCTCTGTATGCTCTCTTGTGAGTTGTGTACACTAGGTCCAGCAAATTGTCTCCGCTTGTTGGAACGTCCTCATGTTGGTGAAGATTTGGTGGGAGGACCTTTAAATTTGCATGGTTGAAGTCTCCTGCTGTGATGAAGAATCCGTCTGGATGTGCCGTTTGTGTCTCACTGATGGCCTGATGGAGTTCTTTTAGTGCTTTACTTCTCTCGCCAATGCCAGTGGGCGGGACTTACACGGCGGCTAGTAGGACAGATGAAAATTCTCTCGGAATGTACAGTGGTGTGAAAAAATGTTTACCCCCTTCCTGATTTCTCTTTTTTTTGTGTTTGTCACACTTAAATCTTTCAGATCATCAAACAGATTTAAATATTAGACAAAGATAACACAAGTAAACACAAGACGCAGTTTTTAAATGAAGGTGTTTATTATTAAGGGGAAAAAAAAATCCAAACCTACATGGCCCTGTGTGAAAAAGTGATTGCTCCCTAAACCTAAGAACTGGTTGGGCCACCCTTAGCAGCAACAACTGCAATCAAGCGTTTGCGTTAACTGGCAATGAGTCTTTTACAGCACTGTGGAGGAATTTTGGCCCACTCATCTTTGCAGAATTGTTGTAATTCGGCGACATTGGAGGGTTTTCGAGCATGAACCGCCTTTTTAAGGTCACGCCACAGCATTTCAATCAGATTCAGGTCAGAACTTTGACTAGGCCACTCTAAAGTCTTCATTTTGTTTTTCTTAAACCATTCAGAGGTGGACTTGCCGGTGTGTTTTGGATCATTGTCCTCCTGCAGAACCCAAGTGCACTTCAGCTTGAGGTCACGAACAGATGGCCGGACATTCTTCTTCAGGATTTTTTGGTAGACAGCAGAATTCATAGTTCCATTTACCACAGCAAGTTTTTCCGGTCCTGAAGCAGCAAAACAGCCCTAGACCATCACACTATCACCACCATATTTTACTGTTGGTATGATGTTCCTTTGCTGAAATGCTGTGTTACTTTTACGCCTGATGAAATGGGACACATACCTTCCAAAAAGTTCAACTTTAGTCTCGTCAGTCCACAGAGTATTTTCCCAAAAGTCTTTGGGATCATCAAGATGTTTTCTGGCAAAACTGAGACGAGCCTTTAGGTTCTTTTTGCTGAGCAGTGGTTTTCATCTTGGAACTCTGCCATGCAGGCCACTTTTGCATTTGGTTAATTTTGGTAGGCCAGCCACTCCTGGGAAGGTTCACCATTGTTCCATGTTTTCGCCATTTGTGGATAATGGCTCTCACTGGGGTTCACTGGAGTCCCAAAGCTTTAGAAATGACTTTATAACCTTTTCCAGACTGATAGAACTCAATTACTTTGTTTCTCATTTGTTCCGGAATTTCTTTAGATTGCAGCATGATGTCTAGCTTTTGAGGATCTTTTGGTCTACTTCACTTTGTCAGGTAGGTCCTATTTAAATGATTTCTTGATTGAGAACAGGTGTGACAGTAATCAGGCCTGGATGCGGCTAGAGAAATTGAACTCAGCTTTCCAATGATGCGATAAACCACAGTTAATTTATGTTTTAACGGGGGGGGGGGGATCACTTTTTCACACAGGGCCATGTAGGTTTGGGTTTTTTATCACCCTTAATAATAAACACCTTCATTTTAAAACTGCATTTTGTGTTTAGTTGTGTTATCTTTGTCTAATATTTAATTTTTTTTGTGATGATCTGAAACATTTAAGTGTGACAAACATACAAAAAAATGAGAAATCAGGAAGGGGGTAAAAACTTTTTCGCACCACCGTAAAAGGGTCGACACTTGATGATCATAAACTCCACCAATGGAGAACAGTGTTTGTGTACAACAGTTGCATCACAACCCCAAGCATCGCTGATGTAAACACCCACCCCTCCCCTGCGGGTCTTCCCTCCTTCCATGAACACTCTGTCGCTACGATAGCATGTTTGCCCTGCTAACTGAATGGCAGAGTCCAGTATATTGTCATTTAACCATGTTTCCGTAAAGATAAAAACACAGCAGTTCCGCGCATCATGTTGCGTAGCTCTCAGGAGCTGTATGTTGTCTATTTTGTTGTCTAGTGAGCGTACTTTAGCCAGAATGAGGGAAGGAATCAGGAGTTTATGTGGGCTAGCGGTTAGCTTCGTTCAGATACCTCCATATTTACCTCTCTTTTGTTGCTGCTCAAACCATCTATGGCGTCTCCATTTGGGATGAGACACAGCAGTCAAGTCCGGGGGTGTGGAGGTCTGGCAGAGGAGACCTAGGCCACGGAGTTCCTCTGTAATGCTCTGATCCAGGACATAATGTTTGGTCATATTCCTTAAATCCAGGAGGCTGTGGTGACTGTAGCTTGTGCACAGCATCATATATGTGACCTGTGCTGGCAAAATGAGTCGGAATGTGCACCGCGTCATTACGAGCTGCAGGCAGGAGAAGTCATAGCAGCAAGTCCTGGGAAAACCCCCATAAATGCCTGGTATCATTGGAAAGCTTAGAAAATGTACTTTCTAAAAATACATATGTTTTGCAGAAGACGTAACGCCCGACCGATCGAAGGCGGGTTTTATACCTAGCCAAAATATAAACATACCATCTTTTTCCAGGTCTGTTTTTGTGCACTTCCTACAAATTAAATATCACTTTGAAGGTCTTTCAATACAGAATATGAAAAAAAAAAAACGTTACCTCAGTTTTGAGAATTTCTTCAAAGTGACTCATTTTGCCAGCACAGGTCACATATGTACATTAAACACATGAATATACACTTAGGCATAATTTAAACAACACTAAATGACACAAAATACAAAGAGAGAAGGGAGGCCACTACTTGTTCATGTGCCACCTAGTCGTGAAACTGATTTTTCTTTATAATTCAGTCATAATTTATCAGCCTCTGTGATTTTGTTACAGACTGATTATATTCCTATGCATTTTCAACACACCATCATAATTGCAGTACACTTTCATCATGTCCCCCCCACCTATTAGAGGAGAGGAGGCCATGTTGTTGTGTCCCAGTGAAAAATAAACTGCACTACCCAGCATGCCCTTCCACTCCAGTGAACTAAGTGCTGTATAGCTGATGAACGGATGGGTGGTTGTTGTTGTTGTTGTTGTTGCTGTAGGTGATGAGGGCGGAGGCAGCCGAGGAGGTGGACTCAGCCTTGAGGAGTCAACACAGCGCCGAGGGGAACTCTGTCAGCCCCGAGGAGGAGGAGGAGGAAGAGGGGGAGGAGGAGGAGGTGGGGGGAGTGGTCCACTGGGCCAGCGTCAGGATGGAGGGAGACCGACAGAGACGGAATGCCACCAAGGAGGGGGACGAAGTTTTCAGTCTGCTGCTCAGAGGGTGAGCCAATTATGTAGCTACCCCACCCTTAACGAGCCCCATTCTTCTCTTTTCCACATGTTGAAACACATCCCAGAGATGTAAATGAAACATCTGTTACAGGATTTTGTCAGAACGCCTCAGGGTTTAATTACTACAGCACCGTTTTACACACGGGGAAGGAGCCCACCTCTACACAGGCTGTTCTACCATGTAGCTTTAGATGTTAATGAGCTCCATTTCACCCCCCCCCCCAAAAAAAAATAAAAAAATCAACATTTCTCTAAGTTTTATGCTCTGATGGTGGTGTCATGTTTGAGGCTAATGTTAGCTCTTAGCTTGAGTTGGCAGGTGATCTGAAGGGGGTGGGATGCTATCTCCCGTGTTTGCAAAATGACCCAAAATCATCCCTCTTGTTAAGCTGCCCCCCATCCCTATAAAAAGTACAAGGATAGGATAATAATGAGTTACATTCACATGTTCTCAAGTAGCCTTTTTTTTCTTACAAAATTCACTTTTCCCCAGTTTCATAAATTTGTGACTTCTCCCCAAGTTTTGTAAATTGTCGACGACTTCTTCCAGTTTTGTAAATTGTCAACTTCTTCCCCAAGTTTTGTAAATTGTCGACTTCTTCCTCAAGTTTTGTAAATTGTCAACTTATTCCTCCAGTTTTGTAAATTTGTGATTTATCCCCAAGTTTTTTTAAATTGTCGACTTTTCCCTCCAGTTTTGTATATTGTCGACTTCTTCCTCCAGTTCTGTAAATTTGTGACTTATCCCTAAGTTTTGTAAATTGTCGACTTCTTCCTCCAGTTTTGTAAATTTGACTTCTTCCTCCAGTTTTTTAAATTTGTGACTTCTTCCTCAAGTTTTGTAAGTTGTCAACTTCTTCCTCCAGTTTTGTAAATATGCGACTTATCCCTAAGTTTTGTAAATTGTTGACTTATTCCTCCAGTTTTGTAAATGTGCAACTTATTCCTCCAGTTGTGTAAATTTGTGACTTATCCCCAAGTTTTATCAATTGTCGACTTCTTCCTCCACTTTTTTAAATTTGTGACTTATCCACAATTTTAGTAAATGGTCGATTTCTTCCTCCAATTTTGTAAATTTGACTTCTTCCTCCAGTTTTGTATATTGTCGACTTCTTAAATTGTTGACATCTTCCTGCAGTTCTGTAAATTTGTGACTTATCCCCAAGTTTTGTAAATGGTCGACTTTTCCCTCCAGTTTTGTATATTGTCAACTTCTTCCTTCAGTTTTGTAAATTTGTGACTTATCCCTAAGTTTTGTAAATTGTCAACTTCTTCCTCCAGTTTTGTAAATTTATGACTTATCCCCAAATTTTGTAAATTGTCAAATTCTTCCCCAAGTTTTCTAAATTGTCAACTTCTTCCTCCAGTTTTGTTAATTGTCGACTTCTTTCTCTAGTTTTGTAAATTTGACTTCTTCCCCCAGTTTTGTAAATTTGACTTCTCCTCCAGTTTTGTAAATTTGTGACTTCTTCCTCCAGTTTTGTAAATTGTCGACTTTTCCCCAATTTTTTAAAATTTTGTGACTTCTTCCTCCAGTTTTGTAAATTGTCGACTTCTTTCTCTAGTTTTGTAAATTTGACTTCTTCCTACAGTTTTGTAAATTTGCAACTTCTTCCTCCAGTTTTGTAAATTGTCGACTTTTCCCCAATTTTTGTTAAATTTGTGACTTCTTCCTCCAGTTTTGTAAATTGTCGACTTCTTCTTCCAGTTTTGTAAATTTGTAACTTATCCCCAAGTTTTGTAAATTGTCGACTTCTTCCTTCTGTTTTGTAAATTGTCGACTTCTTCCTCCAGTTTTGTAAATTTGTGACTTATCCCCAAGTTTTTTAAATTGTCGACTTCTTCCTCCAGTGGACAAAATTGTTGGTACCCCTCTGTTAATGAAAGAAAAACCCACAATGGTCACAGAAATAACTTGAATCTGACAAAAGTGGTAATAAATAAAAATTCTATGAAAATTAACCAATGAAAATCAGACAATGCTTTTGAATTGTGGTTCAACACAATTACTTTATAAAACAAACTCATGAAACAGGCCTGGACAAAAATGATGGTACCCCAAGAAAAGATTGAAAATAATGTGACCATAGGGACATGTTCAACCAAGATGTGTCCTCTAATTAACATCACAGGTGTCTACAAACTTGTAATCAGTCAGTCGGCCTATTTAAAGGGTGACAAGTAGTCACTGTGCTGTTTGGTGATATGGTGTGTACCACACTAAACATGGACCAGAGGAAGCAAAGGAGAGAGTTGTCTCAAGAGATTAGAAAGAAAATTATAGATAAGTATGTTAAAGTTAAAGGCTATAAGACCATCTCCAAGCAGCTTGATGTTTCTGTGACTACAGGGGCACATATTATTCAGAAACTTAAGATCCACAGGACTGTAGCCAATCTCCCTGGACGTGGCCGCAGGAGGAAACTTGATGAAAAATGGAAGAAACGGATAATATGAATGGTAACAAAAGAGCCCAGAACGACCTCTAAACACATTCAAGGTGAACTCCAAGGTCAAGGTACATCAGTGTCAGATGGCACCATCCGTCGTTGTTTGAGCCAAAGTGGACTTCATGGGAGATGACCAAGGAGGACACCACTGTTGAAAACAAATCATAAAAAAGCCAGACTGGAATTTGCCAAACTGCATATTGACAAGCCACAAAGTTTCTGGGAGAATGTCCTATGGACAGACGAGACAAAACTGGAACTTTTTGGCAAGGCACATCAGCTGTATGTTCACAGACGCAAAAATGAAGCATAGCAAGAAAAGAACACTGTCCCTACTGTGAAACATGGAGGACGTTCTGTTATGTTCTGGGGTTGCTTTGCTGCATCTGGCACAGGGTGTCTTGAATCTGTGCAGGGTACAATGAAATCTCAAGACTATCAAGGTATTCTAGAGAGAAATGTGCTGCCCAGTGTCAGACAGCTTGGTCTCAGTGGCAGGTCATGGGTCTTGCAACAGGATAATGACCCAAAACACACAGCTAAAAACACCTAAGAATGGCTAAGAGCGAAACATTGGACTATTCTAAAGTGGCCTTCTATGAGCCCTGATCTAAATCCTATTGAAGATCTGTGGAAGGAGCTGAAACATGCCGTCTGGAGAAGGCACCCTTCAAATCTGAGACAACTGGAGCAGTTTGCTCATGAGGAGTGGGCCAAAGTACCTGCTGAGAGGTGCAGAAGTCTCATTGACAGTTACAGAAATCGTTTGATTGCAGTGATTGCCTCAAAACGTTGTGCAGCAAAATATTAAGTTAAGGGTACCATCATTTTTGTCCAGGCCTGTTTCATGAGTTTGTTTTTTAAAATAATTCTCTTGAACCACAATTCAAAAGCATTGTCTGATTTTCACTGGTTAATTTTCATAGAATTTTTATTTATTACCACTTTTGTCAGATTCAAGTTATTTCTGTGACCATTGTGGTTTTTCTTTCATTAACAGAGGGGTACCAATAATTTTGTCCACGTGTGTAAATTGTTGACTTCTTCCCCATTTTGTAAATTGTCGACTTCTTCCCCAAGTTTTGTAAATTGTCAACTTATTCCTCCAGTTTTGTATATTGTCGACTTCTTTCTTGAGTTTTGTAAATTGTCAACTTATTCCTCCAGTTTTGTAAATTTGTGACTTATCCCTCAAGTTTTGTAAATTGTCGGCCTCCCCAAGTTTTCTAAGTTGTCGACTTTTTCCTCCAGTTTTGTAAATTGTCGACTTCTTCCTCCAGTTTTGTAAATTTGACTTCTTCCTCCAGTTTTATAAATTTGTGACTTCTTCCTCCAGTTTTGTAAATTTGTGACTTATTCCCAAGTTTTGTAAATTGTCAACTTCTTCTCCGAGTTTTCTAAATTGTCAGCTTCTTCCTCCAGTTTTGTAAAATGTCGACTTCTTCCTCTCATTTTGTAAATTTGTGACTTATTCCTCCAGTTTTGTAAGTTGTCGTCTTCTTCCTCAAGATTTGTAAATTGTCAACTTCTTCTTCCAGTTTTGTAAGTTGTCGACTTCTTCCTTCAGTTTTGTAAATTGTCAACTTCTTCCTCCAGTTTTGTAAATTTGTGACTTCTTCCTCAAGTTTTGTAAATTGTCAACTACTTCCCCAAGTTTTGTAAATTGTCGACTTATTCCTCCAGTTTTGTATATTGTCGACTTCTTCCTTCAGTTTTGTAAATTGTTGACTTATTCCTCCAGTTTTATAAATTTGTGACTTATCCCCAAGTTTTGTAAATTGTCGGCCTCCCCAAGTTTTCTAAGTTGTCGACTTCTTACTCCAGTTTTGTAAATTTGTGACTTCTTCCTCAAGTTTTGTAAATTGTCAACTTATTCCTCCAGTTTTGTAAATTTGTGATTTATCCCCAAGTTTTGTAAATTGTCGACTTCTTCCTCCAGTTTTGTAAATTTGTGACTTATCCCTAAGTTTTGTAAATTGTCGACTTCTTCCTCCAGTTTTGTAAATTTGACTTCTTCCTCCAGTTTTTTAAATTTGTGACTTCTTCCTCAAGTTTTGTAAATTGTCAACTTCTTCCTCCAGTTTTGTAAATATGCGACTTATCCCTAAGTTTTGTAAATTGTTGACTTATTCCTCCAGTTTTGTAAATGTGCAACTTATTCCTCCAGTTGTGTAAATTTGTGACTTATCCCCAAGTTTTATCAATTGTCGACTTCTTCCTCCACTTTTTTAAATTTGTGACTTATCCACAATTTTAGTAAATGGTCGATTTCTTCCTCCAATTTTGTAAATTTGACTTCTTCCTCCAGTTTTGTATATTGTCGACTTCTTAAATTGTTGACATCTTCCTGCAGTTCTGTAAATTTGTGACTTATCCCCAAGTTTTGTAAATGGTCGACTTTTCCCTCCAGTTTTGTATATTGTCAACTTCTTCCTTCAGTTTTGTAAATTTGTGACTTATCCCTAAGTTTTGTAAATTGTCAACTTCTTCCTCCAGTTTTGTAAATTTATGACTTATCCCCAAATTTTGTAAATTGTCAAATTCTTCCCCAAGTTTTCTAAATTGTCAACTTCTTCCTCCAGTTTTGTTAATTGTCGACTTCTTTCTCTAGTTTTGTAAATTTGACTTCTCCTCCAGTTTTGTAAATTTGTGACTTCTTCCTCCAGTTTTGTAAATTGTCGACTTTTCCCCAATTTTTTTTAAATTTTGTGACTTCTTCCTCCAGTTTTGTAAATTGTCGACTTCTTTCTCTAGTTTTGTAAATTTGACTTCTTCCTACAGTTTTGTAAATTTGCAACTTCTTCCTCCAGTTTTGTAAATTGTCGACTTTTCCCCAATTTTTGTTAAATTTGTGACTTCTTCCTCCAGTTTTGTAAATTGTCGACTTCTTCTTCCAGTTTTGTAAATTTGTAACTTATCCCCAAGTTTTGTAAATTGTCGACTTCTTCCTTCTGTTTTGTAAATTGTCGACTTCTTCCTCCAGTTTTGTAAATTTGTGACTTATCCCCAAGTTTTTTAAATTGTCGACTTCTTCCTCCAGTGGACAAAATTGTTGGTACCCCTCTGTTAATGAAAGAAAAACCCACAATGGTCACAGAAATAACTTGAATCTGACAAAAGTGGTAATAAATAAAAATTCTATGAAAATTAACCAATGAAAATCAGACAATGCTTTTGAATTGTGGTTCAACACAATTACTTTATAAAACAAACTCATGAAACAGGCCTGGACAAAAATGATGGTACCCCAAGAAAAGATTGAAAATAATGTGACCATAGGGACATGTTCAACCAAGATGTGTCCTCTAATTAACATCACAGGTGTCTACAAACTTGTAATCAGTCAGTCGGCCTATTTAAAGGGTGACAAGTAGTCACTGTGCTGTTTGGTGATATGGTGTGTACCACACTAAACATGGACCAGAGGAAGCAAAGGAGAGAGTTGTCTCAAGAGATTAGAAAGAAAATTATAGATAAGCATGTTAAAGTTAAAGGCTATAAGACCATCTCCAAGCAGCTTGATGTTTCTGTGACTACAGGGGCACATATTATTCAGAAATTTAAGATCCACAGGACTGTAGCCAATCTCCCTGGACGTGGCCGCAGGAGGAAACTTGATGAAAAATGGAAGAAACGGATAATATGAATGGTAACAAAAGAGCCCAGAACGACCTCTAAACACATTCAAGGTGAACTCCAAGGTCAAAGTACATCAGTGTCAGATGGCACCATCCGTCGTTGTTTGAGCCAAAGTGGACTTCATGGGAGATGACCAAGGAGGACACCACTGTTGAAAACAAATCATAAAAAAGCCAGACTGGAATTTGCCAAACTGCATATTGACAAGCCACAAAGTTTCTGGGAGAATGTCCTATGGACAGACGAGACAAAACTGGAACTTTTTGGCAAGGCACATCAGCTGTATGTTCACAGACGCAAAAATGAAGCATAGCAAGAAAAGAACACTGTCCCTACTGTGAAACATGGAGGACGTTCTGTTATGTTCTGGGGTTGCTTTGCTGCATCTGGCACAGGGTGTCTTGAATCTGTGCAGGGTACAATGAAATCTCAAGACTATCAAGGTATTCTAGAGAGAAATGTGCTGCCTAGTGTCAGACAGCTTGGTCTCAGTGGCAGGTCATGGGTCTTGCAACAGGATAATGACCCAAAACACACAGCTAAAAACACCCAAGAATGGCTAAGAGCGAAACATTGGACTATTCTAAAGTGGCCTTCTATGAGCCCTGATCTAAATCCTATTGAAGATCTGTGGAAGGAGCTGAAACATGCCGTCTGGAGAAGGCACCCTTCAAATCTGAGACAACTGGAGCAGTTTGCTCATGAGGAGTGGGCCAAAGTACCTGCTGAGAGGTGCAGAAGTCTCATTGACAGTTACAGAAATCGTTTGATTGCAGTGATTGCCTCAAAACGTTGTGCAGCAAAATATTAAGTTAAGGGTACCATCATTTTTGTCCAGGCCTGTTTCATGAGTTTGTTTTTTAAAATAATTCTCTTGAACCACAATTCAAAAGCATTGTCTGATTTTCACTGGTTAATTTTCATAGAATTTGTATTTATTACCACTTTTGTCAGATTCAAGTTATGTCTGTGACCATTGTGGTTTTTCTTTCATTAACAGAGGGGTACCAATAATTTTGTCCACGTGTGTAAATTGTTGACTTCTTCCCCATTTTGTAAATTGTCGACTTCTTCCCCAAGTTTTGTAAATTGTCAACTTATTCCTCCAGTTTTGTATATTGTCGACTTCTTTCTTGAGTTTTGTAAATTGTCAACTTATTCCTCCAGTTTTGTAAATTTGTGACTTATCCCTCAAGTTTTGTAAATTGTCGGCCTCCCCAAGTTTTCTAAGTTGTCGACTTTTTCCTCCAGTTTTGTAAATTGTCGACTTCTTCCTCCAGTTTTGTAAATTTGACTTCTTCCTCCAGTTTTATAAATTTGTGACTTCTTCCTCAAGTTTTGTAAATTGTCAACTTCTTCCTCCAGTTTTGTAAGTTGTCGACTTCTTCCTCCAGTTTTGTACACTGTCAACTTCTTCCTCCAGTTTTATAAATTTGTGACTTCTTCCTCCAGTTTTGTAAATTTGTGACTTATTCCCAAGTTTTGTAAATTGTCAACTTCTTCTCCGAGTTTTCTAAATTGTCAGCTTCTTCCTCCAGTTTTGTAAAATGTCGACTTCTTCCTCTCATTTTGTAAATTTGTGACTTATTCCTCCAGTTTTGTAAGTTGTCGTCTTCTTCCTCAAGATTTGTAAATTGTCAACTTCTTCCTCCAGTTTTGTAAGTTGTCGACTTCTTCCTTCAGTTTTGTAAATTGTCAACTTCTTCCTCCAGTTTTGTAAATTTGTGACTTCTTCCTCAAGTTTTGTAAATTTGTGACTTCTTCCTCAAGTTTTGTAAATTTGTGACTTATTCCTCCAATTTTGTAAATTTGTGACTTATTCCTCCAGTTTTGTAAATTTGTGACTTATTCTCATGTTTTGTAAATTGTCAACTTCTTCCTCCAGTTTTGTGAATTGTCTACTTCTTTCTCCAGTTTTGTAAATTTGCGACTTTTTTTCTCCAGTTTTGTAAATTGTTGACTTGTTTGTCCTGTTTTGTAAAATGTCGACTTATTCCTCCCGTTTTTTGCGACTTATTCTTCCAGTTTTGTAAATTTGTGACTTATCCCCAAGTTTTGTAAATTGTTGATTTCTTCCTCCACTTTTGTGAATTGTCCACTTCTTCCTCCAGTTTTTTAAATTTGTGACTTATCGCCAAGTTTTGTAAATTTTCAACTTCTTCCTCCAGTTTTGTAATTTGTTGACTTCTTTCTCTAGTTTTGTAAATTTGACTTCTTCCTCCAGTTTTGTAAATTTGTGACTTCTTCCTCCAGTTTTGTACATTGTCGACTTTTCCCCAAGTTTTGTAAATTTGTGACTTCTTCCTCCAGTTTTATAAATTTGACGTCTCCCTCCAGTTTTGTAAATTGTCGACTTCTTCTTCCAGTTTTGTAAATTTGTGACTTATCCCCAAGTTTTGTAAATTGTTGACTTCTTCCCCCAGTTTTGAAAATTGTCGACTTCTTCCTCCAGTTTTTTAAATTTGTGACTTATCCCCAAGTTTTTTAAATTGCCAACTTCTTCTCCAAGTTTTCTAAATTGTTGACTTCTTCTTCCAGTTTTCTAAATTGTCGACTTCTTCCCCAAGTTTTTTATATTGTCGACTTATTCCTCCAGTTTTGCAAATTTGTGATTTTTCCCCAAGTTTTGTAAATTGTCGACTTCTTCCTTCAGTTTTGTAAATGTGCAACTTTTTCCTCCAGTTTTGTAAATTTGTGACTCATCCCCAAGTTTTATAAATTGTCAACTTCTTCCTCCAGTTTTGTAAGTTGTCGATTTATCCCCAAGTTTTGTAAATTCTCTATTTCTTCCTTCAGTTTTGTGATTTGTTGCTTTTTTCTTCCAGTTTTGTAAATTTGAGATTTTTCCCCAAGTTTTGTAAATTTTCACCTTGTTCCTCCAGTTTTGTAAAATTGTCGACTTCTTCCCCAGATTTCTTCAAATTTGAGTCTTTTCCCCCAGCTTAGTAAACTGGCAACTTTTTTCCCCAAGTTTACAACCCCCTCCCCCCCATTTCTTTAAATTTGCGGTTTCTTCTTCCAAGTTTTGTGAAGTGGCATCTGGCCTCATTGCAGGCCCAGTTTCACTCCTAAGTTTACCTAGCCTGCAGTTATGTAAACTTATGAGTGTAACCTGTATGCTATCGCCGAGGCTCAGTGGGAAGTTCCTGTTCTCCTCCTCACAGAGGGAGAACCACACCATCTAGGATCAGGTCTGGATCAGGTGTGTTCAGTAATGATGTGATGACCTCACAAAGAAGAACAGCCAATCAGAACGAGGCGTTTCAGACAGCTCTGTAGTCCTAGATTCTGTGGGAGAGGAGAACTCCTGTTGAGGAGGACTTTGGCCTGTTTGGGTTTATGGACCATATATGGTCATACAGTGAAAGTAATTACTGTTTTATTCACCAGGTCGTTGGCGGCGGCCTCTGACTTCCACGGTGGTCTGAAGTCTCCCATATCAGTGGACATTCCTTGCCGTCCCTCTGACACCAACCTGGACTCCTTCAGCCGCCATTTTGAAGCCATCATGGAGTCCCACCGGGCCAAAGGGACGTCCTACAGCAGCCTGGACAGCGTGGACCTGCTGACCTCGGGCTCCGTGTTTACCTTCGACCTCCCCACGCTCACCCCTGAGATACAGGTAGGATGCTGCCACCGCCTCCTCTCGATTGTTCACCAGTCATATGAGCCGATTTAGAAGGTGATGGCAGTGTGTCCTTGTCCCCAGACTCAGATCTGTAAGAGCGCCCAGCAGATCATCCAACTGGCCCGCCCTGACCCAGCCACTGTCATGGAAGGGGCAGGGCTACGGGAACGCTCACAGGATGATTTCATCCTGCCACTGCGCTCACGGTCACAGAGGGAGGGCCGCTCCATCCTCAGAGATGGCAGCGGAGTCAGGAAGGCGGAGTCAACGCCGACGCTCCATGAGAACCACTGGTGAGTCAGACAGGAAGTTAGCGGTGGGTCGTTGGGAGGATGACAACAGCGTATGCCACGTACAAAGGGTACAGCATGATCTCTAAGGAGAATTTTAAATCTGGCTTAAACTCGTCAGTGAGAAGCTAGCTAGCATGATGATGACATGCTGGAGAGCAGCATAGTTGTCTGTGACTCCTTCAAGGAAGAGGATCAGAAGGAGCCTTCTCGTGCCTGTGCTCTGCTCCACCGAGTTCCCCTTCTTCAGGACCAGTGGTTATATTCATAACTGCTGGTGTCAGTTTTAATTGTGATTAATTGCTTTAATAACATAAAATTGGATTAAGCGAGATAAATTGCATCATGAATGATTAACTTGACTCTGTTCTCTCTCGCTTGTTTGCTGACAACGGCAAAATATACTGGAAAAAAGTTACACATTTGCCAGTAAAAGGTTACAAATTTGAGGAAAAAAAACCTCAAATTGTCAGAAAACAGTGATAAATGTGAAGACAAAGACACAAAATTGGCAGAAGATAGTCATAAATTTACAAGACAAAAGTTACTAAATTCCCAGAAAATTTTTAAAATTATGAGGAAAAAAGCCAAAAATTTATGAGGAAAAAAGTCACAACTTTATGAAAAAAGGTGCAAATTTTCTGGAAATAAGTTACAAATTTATGAGGAAAAAAACTCACATAATTGTCAGAAAGCGGTGAGAAATTTGAAAGAAAAAGACACAAAATTGCCAGAAAATTTTGAAAAATTAGGAGAAAAATGTCACAAAATTGACAGAGCATAGTCATACATTTACAAGAAAAAGCTACTAAATTCCAAGAAAAAAGGTTTAAATATTATGAGAAAAAGTCAGAAATTTACAAGGAAAAAATTTCACAAATTTTTGAAAAAAGGTGCAAATTTGCTGGTAAAAACATTGCAGATTTGCTGGAAAAACTTTGCAAATTGCTGGAAAAAGTTGCAAATTTACAAGAAAAAAAATGTACATATTGCTGTAAAAAAGTTACTAATTTTCAACTTTAAAAATTTGCATTAGCATGATAAAAACTGTTACCAGTGTTCATGACATCAGTTTTCCATATGTGGCTGCTGGTGAATCGTAGTAAGCTGCTGTGAACATGATTTGGTGTGTTTTAACAATGGGCATCAGTGTGGGATGAAGCTGCTGCAGCGACTCAGAGTGACCACAGGGGGGCGGCATTGACATGAATTTGTCTCAATGTCTTGTGTCCGACATGTTTGTGGCTCTGTGCTGATTTATTGGACAAAAACCACTGAAAACAGCTCCGTATGGAAGAGTTTTGTGTTTGTGTATCTGTGTGAGGACTGATGTGTGTTTATGGGGACGTCCTCATAAATCAGCACAGATGGACATGAGTGCAGGGTGGGGGCACATGGATGAAGACTGGTTCAAATATGTCCCCCCTCAGAGTAGGTGCAGTTGTTTGTGTATCTGAGTGAGGGCGTCCTCATAAAGCGGCACAGACAGTTGTGTGTCGGTCTGGTAGCAGCAGATGTGTTTTCTGTGATGGGGGTGATCCTGTTTTTCCTCATCTGAATTCTTTCTCTCCAACAATAAAGTCTGAATCTGAGTTCTGTCAGTCCACCACACCCAGTCGGAGAGGAGGAGGCCACAAACAGGAGGTCCAGAGAAACTCCTCCACTCTGCTCCAGTCTGACTTTTTCTCTTTTCACAGAGAGCTCAAAGTGAAATGGGGAATTTCTCCTCCTCCTCCTCCTTCAGTCTCCTGGATGTTTTTTCTATCAGTTGTCTGACCGTCCTGACCTCTGACCCCTGACCTCTAACCTGTTTTGTTGCTGTTCCTCCTTCTTTCTTCGCTCTGTTAGAGCATGAGAAGACCTTAGAATAAAAACATTAAAGAGCCCCTGTTCTGCTCTTTTCCACGTGCTGACTCAGTTCCCACAGGTGTTAATCAAGCATCTGTGATATGATTTGGTCAGAACACCTCAGGGGTTAAATATTGCAGCACCATTTTTATAGCCAGCTGAAGGAGCCTTCTGAGGAGCAGTGTCAGGTAGCTCCTTTAGTATTTAGGCTGCTCTGCTTCTGATGGAATAGTTGTTCAGACAATACATTCAGACCACTTCACACCAAACATTTACAGCTTTGTATAAAATAGCTTCTTTTTTCCTAATAAATTTTCAAATTTTGTGTAAAAAAAATAATCAACTTTTTTGTTGTAAATTTGCAACTTTTTTCTAGCAATTTTGTAACTTTTTTCCCATAAATTTGTGACTTTTGTTTTTATAAATTTATGACTTTTTACCCCAGCAAATTTGCAACATTTTTCTTGCAAACTTGAAACATTTTTTGGCATATTTATAGCTTTATTTCCCAGTAAATTAGCAACATTTTTTCTTGCAAATTTGCAGCTGTTTTCCCGCAAATTTGCAACCTTTTTTCTCATAAATTTGGGACTTTTTTCCTTGTAAATTGGGACTTTTTTCTCAAGAAATTTGCAAAATTTTTCTTGCAAATTTGACGCTTTTTTCCAGAAAATTTGCAACCTTTTTCCTCATAAATTTGTGACTTTTTTGGCCAGAAATTAGCATTTTTCCCCATATTTTTGCTACTTTTTTCTAATAAATTAGCATTTTAAATAATTTAATAATAATTTGATATAGTAATTTGCAGTGTCAACTGTTTTCCAAACATTTCTTTTAATTTTTTTTTCTAGATGTGTGCATTTTAGACTTTTGTAAGGAAAAAAAAACCCCTGAAGTTTTCAGAGCTAAAGGAAGGAGAAAAAAAGGCAAACTTCCTGGAAGTTTAAAAAGAGACAAAGAGAGGAAGGAGGAGGAGCAGGGGGAGGAGGAGCAGCTGGGTCAGACGGGGAGGAAACAAACACCTCCGTCCCTCCTTCCTCCGTCTCCCAGCCGTGGCTGGTGGAGGAGCAGGAGGAGGAGTGGCTGTGTCCCGGTCAGACGGAGGAGGAAACAAACACCTCCTCCCTCCGTTCCTTTGACTGCAGCTGATGGAGGACGGAGGAGGAAGTTGAGCTGAAGTTTGGGAGAATGGAGAGCCCGGGTTGTAGACGTGGAAGGGAGAAAAAATGGGGAGAAGGAGCAGAGGAGCAGAGACAAGACAACTGCTAGGAGGATTTAAAGAGGAATTAGAGAACCAGAGACAGGACTGGGAGGAGGTGATGTCATCACATGGCTGCCTCACTGTGAGAGTTTTCAAGGAAATTCACATCTTCTTCTCAGTTTCTGGGATTTTTCACCAAATTTTGTGACTTTTTCTTCAAATTTTGTGACTCTTTCTTGTCATTTTTAAACGGTTTTCGTGCAATTTTGTGACTTTTTCCTTTGAAATTTCTGACTTTTTTCTCATAATTTTAAAACTTTTTTTCTGGGAATTTAGTAGCTTTTTTTCTTGTAAATTTATAGCTGTTTTCTTGCAATTTTGTGACTTTTTCTACAAAATTTTCGACTTTTTCTCGGAATTTTTAAATGCATTTCTGGCATTTTTGTGACTTTTTCTTGTACATTTTTGACTTTTTTCCCTCATAATTTCAAAACTTTTTCTGGGAATATAAGACTTTTTTTTGGTAAATTTATAACTGTTTTCTTGTAATTTTGTGACCTTTTTTCTCCAAATTTTGTGACTTTTTCTCAGAATTTTTAACCTGTTTTCTTGCAATTTTGTGACTTTTTTCTTGTAGATTTCTGACTTTTTTCTCATAATTTTTAAACATTTTTTCTGGGAATTTAGTAGCTTTTTTCTTGTAAATTCATGACTGTTTTCTGGCAGTTTTGTGACTTTTTCTTGTAAATTTTGAACTTTTTTGTAAATTGGTGACTGGTGGCTAACCATAATCACGTCACTTTACTATGTAAAGTTTGATTTCATTTGATTTGTAATTTTTTGATTATTATTTAAAAAGATACAGGCATATTTTTAAAACTTGTAATTAATAAATTTTAGACAATTTGTCAGAAAATTACTGTTTTTTTTTAAAGCATAAATTTAGTTTTTTGTAAATTTTAAACGTTTTCCTTCATATTTTTTAATTGTGATGATTAGTTTGTTGTAAATTTATGCTTTTTTTTTACTTGTAGATTTCCAACTTTTTCATATTTTTCTTCTTGTAAATTAATATTTTTTTATGTCACACAGTGATGTCATTGGATGATGTCACTGGATGATGTTGGTTGGTTTCCACGGTGACTTCTCCCCTCCGTTCGGGGGAGGAGGAGGAAGCCCCTCCCACCTGGATGCCGTGTGATTGGCAGCTGTGAGAGTGAGTGAGTGGGGGCTCCTCACCATGGCGAGCTACCTGCTGTGCTGGGGGGGCGGAGCTTTAGAGGACAGGTACCTGTACGCCCCGCCCTACCCCGCCATTTATCGGTGAGTCAAGTTTTATCATAAAGTCACAAATTTTTGTTGAGAAAAGTTGCAAATATATGAAGAAAAAAAGTTTAAAATTCATGATGAAAAAGGTTGCAAATTTTGTAAGAAAAAAGTTACAAATTTAGGGGAAAAAGCTGCAAATTTATAAATAAAAAGTTGCAAATTTCCCAATAAAATAGCTGCAGATTTGTAAGAAAAAAAACACTGCAAATTTGTAAGAAAAGGTTGTAGATTCATCAGTGAAAAAGTTGCATAATATTTTTAAGTAAAGAAGTTGCAAATTCGTGTGGAAAAAAGTTGGAAATTTACCATAAAAAAGATAATTTATGAGGAACTAGTTTGCAAGTTTCCTCCTTAAAAGACAAAACTGTCAGTTAAATCCTATAATCATTCGTTCATTCAGTGAATATTACAATGCTGTCTTTTTGTCCTCCTATTTACAACTTTTTTTAAAAAATAAATTTGTAACTTTTTTACTCAGAAATGCACAAATTCTTCTTGTAAATTTGCAGCTTTTTTACACAAAAATGTTGCATTTTTTTCTCTTGATTTTTTTTAATACTTTTTATTCTATTAAATATGCAGCTTTTTCTAACAATAAAATTGGCATTCTTTTTCTAATAAATTAGCATTTTGTCTCAAAAATTTGGAACATTTTTCTTCTAAATATGCAGCTTGTTTTCCTCAACAATTTGCCATTTTTTTCAGATTTCTGACACTTTTTATTCTAATTGCAACTGTCGTTTTAAAAAAATTGCAACTTTTTCTCATTAATTTACATTTTTGTCTCTATTTTATGTCATAAGTTAGAGGAGATTGTGAATTGTTTATTTATGTTCTCTTGTACTACTAAGACAATATTGCTACACTAAACAGTCCCTCCAGGATTTTGCGATGTTACGATCGTATCAATTCCTGCAAATTTAACCAGTCGATGTTGCGATCGTATCAATTCTTGCAAATTTAACCAGTCCTGCAAAATTTGGATTTTGTCCAATCACCGCAACTTTCCCACAATTTTGGCCAATTGTCAAGTTCTGCCAATTTTGCCAATTAAATTTGTCCCTGAGTAGCGCTCAAACGTGTACGTCATCAGTCTAATCAAATGCGTCGCTGCACCACGCTTACTTCTGTGTTTACGGTGAGTATTAATGGAACACATCGGCAAAAAACAGTGTGTGTGATTTAAAAAAAAAAAAAAAAACCACGTGTGAGTTTTCCCTCACCGTTTGTTCCTCTGTCTTCCCCGGCCCGCTGGTGAACGTCACCTCGGGTCTCCATTCTGACCACGTGTGCGAAGTGCCGGGTTTGTGTTGAAAAAAAGTCTGCCTGCCTGAAAGTACCCTGTCGTGGGAGCGCGGGTGAGGAGAGACTTCGTAAAACCACAAACAGACAAGCAAACCTAACACTACAGCCAGTGTTGTAACATTTTATACATCTTTAGAGGTAAAATCATTACTACATCTTGTCAGTGAGCTTTAAAGCTGTGAATCTCTGGTCTGGACATGGACCAACATGCGATTCAGGCAAATCCCCAGGACAGCTCTGCAACTAGAGCCGCACTATCAAAAAAAAACCTCATGAAATCCTAGAGGCACTGACTAAAACCAGTACGGGAGTCCAGCTGCTGCTCTTATATGTTGCTAGTTAACGCAAACACTGAGGATCATATAGAATATAACGGCTTTATGATCACTGTACACTCAAATTCAACCACATTTGCTACTGTCCAATCATTGTTTATATACGTTTTAGTGTAATCGCGATTAATTGCGATTAAAATGGCGATTACTAAAAACATGGAATGAACAGTGCAGTACGGAACGTTCCATCCATGTTCCGTCGGTGTTCCATACATGTTCGTCAACCGATCTTGCCTGCTGTCAGTTCTACGTCAGTGTGCCTTCGTACGGAGTGGTCCCAGTAGCTAGCAGTGTCAAGCATGCTATGAACATGTACGTGTCACGTTGGATACAGAACCTTCCTTCCTTGTAAAATGACAAGCAAAATGTAAAAGATATATCATAAAAGCATATTTTTTCCAGGAGACACAAAAGGTTCTGTATCTAATGGAATGTTTTGTATGGAACACAGACGGAAGAAATGTGGCAGGAATGTATTCACTGTCTGAGTGAGTTGCAGACAGGTGAAGTTGCCTTTATAACTTCTGCAGCTGTGTTCTACCTGCTGTGGAAATCCCCCAAAACACAGTCATGCTTAGGTTTATATTGTCTGATGGGGTCTCACCTGAGAAAATTGTCCCTGCCTCCACAATTTCACCTGGATGATAGGTTGTTTACACTGCTAGCTTTGTTAGCACGTCTGTGGCAGGAGTCCGTGGGTAAAAAAAACCTCAGAAACTCCGATTCAGCTGCAGAGCTCCCGGTACTTCTGTCTCCAGGTGAGTGGCAGTCTCATTTTCAAACTAGTTTACTCTCCAATGTTGATACTTTAACTCCAGTGACAGCAGAAACTCAAGGCTAGCGTTCTTTAACGAAGGTTCCGTATCGAACGTTACATGTACATGTTTGTAGCACACTTGACACTGCTAGCTAGTAGGACTGACAGCAGGCAGGCTCAGTTGACATCCCGTACAGAATGCTGACGGAACATGCAAATGTCTACGGTACGGAACGTTCCGTCGGTGTTCCATATGGAACATGTTCCATTGGCATACTGTACTATTTGCTCCGTGTTTTAGTAGGCACTGATTAAACTATTAATGCCGACATCTAGCCCATGTCTTGCCATTGTGCAACCAACCTCTATAATGTATTCCCGATGTAAATTTGGTACATTTGGCAGATTTTGGCGTGGCATATGTGTGCTGTTTGGGTAGTATATAAACTCAAAACTGTCCGTTTTCTGAAAGGCTGGAAAAAATTTTTAAAAAATCGCTGTGATAATTAAATAATTAAATAAAATTTGAACAAAATATTTAACAAGCACTTCACTAAGACCTGTGTGAGCTGTTAACGTGTGGAAAAAGTGCAATCAGTTTCACCTTCAAGCCCCCTGGAAGTTCCTGTCCACTACTCCAAAATATATATTTACGTGTAAATAATAATAACATTAAAAAATCCAGGCAGCAGAAAAGAAAAACAGTGTTTTATTTCATATTAATACCAGTTCACAATCCTGTTAAAATGGGGAAAATGGAAAATGTTGGCTGAACCTTTAAAGATTGGCGCTTGAAAACAAAGCTTTTATCACACTGACCTGGTGAATGTCACGGCCCATTAGCTGCTAACGGTTCCTGTATCGGTGTAACCATGGAGACGGATAATAACCACCGCTGATAATGGGGGGAAACTGCGTCACAAATGGGTTGAAATGTGTGAGGTTATGAAGAAGTCAAAGCTGATTTTTTTTTTTATTCCGTAAATGGGAAGGATTGTGAAAAATAACGTTATAAACAGGAATGTTTGATTTTATTCATATTCAAGTCAGAAATTTAAATAGAATCTGAGTAATGTGTAAATGTGTGACATCTGTGAAAGTTGGTAAATGTGTAATGCCCTGGGATGGACTAAAAAAATCTCTAGGACTCACTTTCTAATCTGAACAGGGAGTCCGCCCTGTTAGAATCAGCTGTGCCAGTTTATTTTGTAGTTTTGACCATTTCCTGTCTTCATATTTTAGCAAATTTTGTCTAGAGATTTGATCTGATCACCCTCATATTTGGACATTCTGAGCAAAAAAAATTTTGTGATGTGAAGCTTGTGAGTTTTTGCTAAAACATCCGTCAACAGGAAGTCCTTAAGTTTTGAAATTATGGTGTAATTTTGCTCCCTTTTTTGTCCATTTCTAGTCTTTCTACTTTAATGAATTTCTTCAAGAAATGGAAGCCTATCACCTTAATATTTCTTCAGTTTTATCTAAAGATGTCTGTGATGATCATTAGTGAAGCTTGTGAGGTTTTCTTGATGGGTATGTTTATGGTACAAGTAGGAAATCTATCAATTTTGAAGTTATGGTTAAAAACAGATTTTTTTTCTTGACCATTTTTAGTCTTTGTATTTTAACAGAGTTTCCATCCAGATTTGACCTGATCACCTTTATTTTTGGACATTCTGATCTGAAGACTTTTGGAAGGATTATTTGTAAAAGTTGTGGGTTTTTGCTGAAGGGTCTGTCCATGGCACCAACAGGAAGTCCACCTGTTTTGAATTTATTGTGATTTTTGTCCCTTTATGTATGTTTCTTGTCTTCATACTTTAACAATTTTTTTCCAGAAATTGAAGCTTATCTAGTTAAGCAGAGTGGTGGCCTAGTGATAGAGTATCTGCCCCACAGCCAAGCGGTTGTGGGTTCAAGTTCTGGCCGGGTCATACCAAAGACCATATAAAAATGATACTTCCCGCCTTCTAGCTTGGTGCTCAGCATAATAGAATGGGAGAAAGAAAAGTTGTTTGTGGTGGCGCCTTCCATGGCAGCGGCCCCTCTGATTCTAGATGTGATTAACATTGTAGCTAGGAGAAACGTAATTTCATTTTACTGTACATGATTGGCTGTATTGACTGAATGACAGTAAAGTTGGCTTTTTCTTCTTCTTAATATTTCTTCA
Source organism: Pholidichthys leucotaenia (assembly GCA_020510985.1). Taxonomy (NCBI): domain Eukaryota; kingdom Metazoa; phylum Chordata; class Actinopteri; order Cichliformes; family Pholidichthyidae; genus Pholidichthys; species Pholidichthys leucotaenia. The sequence continues at coordinate 271,441,832 of CM035841.1, read as the reverse complement.
GTTTAAGCTTAAGACTTTTGTGATGATTATTAGTGAAGCTTGTGAGGTTTGTTTGATGGGTGTTTATGGTACAAACAGGAAATCTATCAATTTTGAATTTGACCCTTTCTTGACCAGGTTTTTCCAGAAATTGAATCCAGTTATCATATTTCTTTGAAAGACTTATGTGGTGATTATTTCTGACGCTAAGGATTTTCCGTAGAACATTGTGCTTATGGAACCAACAGAAATTCAGTTACTTTTGAATTTGTGGTTAATAATTAACCCTGTTTTGACTACTTTTTTTATATTTTAACAAACTTTCTCTGGAGAGTTGATCTGCTCACCTTCATGTTTAGACATTCTAATCTAAAGACCTTTTTGATGATTATTTCTGAAGCTTAGGAGTTTTTGTTAAACGTTATGGTTATGGGACCAACAGGAATTCTGTTACTTTGGAGTTGTGGTTAAAAATTAGCCCTGTTTTGACTAGTTTGTTGTCACCCGCCGGTCGAAGCCAAAGGGGGATTATGTTATAGGTCAGTCCATCCGTCTGTCAGTATGTCCCACTTTTGTGAAATGAACTTCTCCTACAGTTTTTGTCTGATTATTTTGAAACTTGGTACCATGGTTTGATATACACTGAGGATGCGCATATGGCAATTTGGTTCTGATTGGTTGATTTTTGCGGGAATTGTAGCCCCTGACCTATGACCTCCTGTTTCACCTCACTTACAGACGAGACAAAACAGTAACTGTCTTGTGAAATCAACTCTTCCTACAGTTTTGTTCTGATTGTTCTGAAATTTGAGGCCTAGCCGGATTCTCTGTTTACTTCTATCTACAGGTCAGCAAGATGCCACCAAAGAAAGAGGAAATGGAAGAAATCAAAAAAGCTCTGAGCTTTATGTCAGAGGAATTGGCCAAATTGACTAGCAAACAGGACAAAATAATAGGCCTAATAGAACAGGTACAAGCCCTAAATTTAATAATTCAAGAAAAAGACAAAAAAATTATGGACCTGGAGCAACACGGGCGTCTTTTGGAGCAACGCGTCGAGGATCTTGAACAAGGTTCTCGTATTGATGACCTAGTTATAAGTGGACTAGACATCAGATATCAGTCATACGCCCATGCCACAGTAGGTCTGAGTGGTGAAGATGCACCCATGAGGGAGTCATTGTCCTTAGAAAATCAAGTGCTTCAGTTCCTTAATGATAAAGACATTAAGGTAGAAGCCAATGCAATCTCAGCCTGCTATGCTCTACCGAAGAAAGATAACAAAACAAAGAAATCAATTGTGATGCGCTTTGTGAACAGAAGGGTAAAGAATAACATACTGAGGCAGGCCAAAAAGCTAAAGGAAACTCAAGTTTACATAAATGAACACCTGACAAAAAAACCCGCTGAATTAGCACGACAGGCACGGATGCTAAAAAAACAAGATAAGATACAAGCAACCTGGACAAGAAATTGTAGAATTTGGATTAAACTAAATGGATCACCTGAGCAAGCAAAGAGTATAATGATCAGAGATGCTACTGACTTAGATAAATACAGATGAACACTGATTAGAAAATTATGAGCCAATGATAATCCATATTCATACACACGATAAGAATAGTTCTTTTGATACACCATGCCAAAGTACTTTAATAAAAATAACCAAAACAAACAAAAACTTATGACCGACTCAAGTAGACATCAATTATCCCCAGTTGGAGGAAGTCATTTGACACAGAATGAGGAAACTCAAACTCTGAAAACATACCATTATGCTGAACATAAACCACAAGAGATGGAGAATGATATTGATCCTGATAACCACTTTTTCAACAATATTCATAACCACTGTGAATATTACACTGAAAAACAATTCAAAAGTCAAATGCAATTAGATGGTAAACTGTCAATAATACACTTCAATAGCAGAAGTCTTAACAAAAACTTTCCACAGATTCAGGACTATTTAAAACAGCTAGACAGAAAATTCACAGCTATTGCAGTCTCTGAAACTTGGCTTAACGAAGAGCAGGCTCCCCTGATGGCAATAGAGGGATATCAGATGTTTTATATTAACAGAACTCAAAAAAAGGGTGGTGGTGTTGCACTGTATATTGATGACCTGTACAGGTGTAAGCTTGTAAATGAAATGTCCTTAGCACTACCAGGGATTTTGGAATGTGTTACTGTTGAGATTGACCTAGACAAAACAAAAAATCTAATCATAAGCTGCATATATAGAACGCCGGGAACTTGCATTGAGACATTCAGAGATAAATTAGTCGAGCTGTACAATAATATTACTAGTAAGAAAATGGTAGCAATTTGTGGATATTTCAATATTGACTTACTGAATCCTCATCAACAAAATGTAGTTACAGAGTTCATGAACTCTATGTACAGCATGAGTCTATATCCCACAATAACACATCCCAGTAGAATCACAGTTCACTCTGCTACACTTATTGACAACCTGTTTGTCAATGTTTTCGATAAGAAAATAGAAAGTGGATTATTGATAAATGATATAAGTGACCACTTGCCAACCTTTGCACTTATCCATGGCCACACGGGGCCCAACGCAGAAAAACTTCAAAATCGTTCAGACACAAATCACCAAATGCAATCAGTTCTCTTAAAGAGGACTTGCTGAAGCAAGACTGGACAGAAGTCTATGTATCAGATGTAAATGAAGCCTATGACACATTTATAAACATTGTAACCACTCTTTATGAAAAAAACTGCCCATTAGTAATAAAAAAGCTTAAACACAAATTTGCTAATAAGCCATGGTTAACCAAAGGACTACAAAAGGCGTGTAAAAAGAAAAATTTATTATATAAAGCTTTCCTAAAGAAAAGAACAAAAGAAGCAGAGCAGCGGTATAAAACATACAAAAATAAGTTAACATATATAATAAGATGTAGTAAAAGAGACTATTACAGTAAAGAACTGGAGAAAAACAGAGACAATATTAAAAATACATGGACAATACTCAACAGTATCCTTGGAAATAAAAGCAGAAATACAAGCTACCCAACTAATATTCCAAAAAATAATAAAACGACTCAGAGTGTGAATATTGCTTCACCTGCAGATGAATTTAATAATTTTTTTGTTAACATTGGACCTAAACTGGCCCGAGAAATACCCACTACGGTGCCAACAGGTGATACAATATGCAATAACACTGCTGTAAAAGACTCCACCTTCACAAAGAACACAGACGAAAGAGAGGTCATTGAAATTGTTAAATCGTTCAAAAGTAAAACATCTACTGACTGTGATGGTATCGACATGCTACTAGTCAAAACTGTTATCGAATGCATAGTAAAACCACTGACGTATATCTGCAACCTGTCTCTCCAATCAGGTATATTTCCCAATGCAATGAAAATAGCTAAAGTAATTCCGATATACAAGACGGGCAACAGAGGGGAACTCTCAAACTATAGACCAATTTCACTATTACCGCAATTTTCCAAGATACTTGAAAAAATATTCTATGAGAGAATTGACAACTTCATACTGAAGAATGATTTATTATGTGAGCAGCAATATGGGTTCAGACACAAGAGGACAACTGCATATGCCCTAATGGAATTTACAGAAAAAATATCAACAGCCATTGAAAATAAAGAGTATTCAGTTGGAGTATTCCTAGATCTTAAAAAAGCATTTGATACAGTAGATCATAATTTATTATTAAAGAAACTACAAAATTGTGGTATTAGAGGGGTAGCACTGTCCTGGTTAAGTAGTTACTTAAAGAATAGATATCAGAATGTATGTGTTAGCAACAAAAACTCAGAGTTGCTGAAGGTCACCTGTGGAGTCCCACAGGGTTCAGTTTTGGGACCATTATTATTCAATATGTATATAAACGATATATGTAAAGTCTCAGAAAAAATGGACTTAATATTGTTTGCCGATGACACTAATCTGCTATGCAGTGGAAACAATTTGGAACAACTTCTGGATACACTCGGGAAGGAATTAGGAAAGCTTAAACTGTGGTTTGATTCAAACAAATTAACGCTCAATTTAAGTAAGACAAAATTTATAGTCTTTAACAACCATCACAACAATCCAGTACCCAAACTCAGTGTAAATGGTGTAGAGATTGAAAGGGTATCTGAAACTAAATTCCTTGGAGTAATAATTGATAACAAACTGTGTTGGAAGTCACATATTAATTATATCAAAGGTAAAGTTTCCAAATCAATTGCAATATTACACAGAGTGAAATATTTGCTGAATCAACCCACACTATACACCTTGTATCATTCATTAATACTCCCATACATGACATATTGTAATGAAGTATGGGGAAATGCATATAAAACAAACGTATATCCACTCTTTATGCTTCAAAAGAGAGCTATTAGAATAATAAACAAAGCAGCTTACAGGGAACCAACAAACCCACTTTTTCTTGAACAAAAAACTCTCAAGTTGAAAGATCTGGTTGACTTTAAAACCGCAATAATAATGTTCAAAGTGAAGAATTTATCACTGCCCGCAAATATCCAAAAGTTGTTCCAAACAAGGGAGAAACGATATCACTTCAGAGGAACATGTATATTTCAAAAGCCTACAGTGAGAACAACCACCAAGCAACACTGTATTTCAGTGCAAGGAGTCAGATTATGGAACGATTATGGACCTGAATTAAAATCATGTACAACGCTTGGACAATTTAAACAAAAACTAAAGGAAGAAATACTCCTAACATATTTACAAGACGACATGTAAACTCACATAAGGATTGACATATCCAGCCTGTGTTGTGTTGTAGCTTAGTTTTTTTTTTTTTTTTTCTCTCTCTCTGTGACATTCTGTCTTAGATTTGTCTTGAATAGTAACCGCTTAGCTTAGCTTAGTTTTCTTTTTGTTTTTTGTTTTTTCTCAGTCACACTTTGTCTTAGCTTTGTTCTAAATTGCAATCACTCTTGTCTTGTTTACTCTTTTTTCTTTGAATTCTTGGATGGAATATGGGTGACCAATATAAGCTGCGGCTTCAGCCATCACCCATTTCGGATAACTCACGTGGAATTGTTTAGTAGAAGGAGTCTTTGTCTAATTTGACCTTGTTGTTATATTATACAGTTTCTTTTAACCTGTACTGTATTATCCGAAATAAATTCATTCAATTCAATTCAAAATTCAAATTTGGTTCCATCCATCCATTTTCTACTGCTTTTCCAGAGGTCCGGGTTGTGGAGACAGCAGTTCAAGCAGAGAAGCCCCAAACTTCCCTCTCCCCGGCCACCTGCTCCAACTTTTCAGAGAGGATACCAAGACGTTCCCAGGCCAGCTGGGAGACATAGTCTCTCCAGCGTGTCCTGGGTCTGCCCCGGGGTCTCCTCTCAGTTGGATATGCCCAAAACACCTCAAGTGGGAGACATCCAGGAGGCATCCTGATCAGATGCCCAAACCACCTCAACTGGCTCCTTTCGATATGGAGGAGCAGCACTTCTACTCTAAGCCTCTGCCGAGTGACTGAGTTCCTCACCCTATCTCTAAGAGTGAGTCCAGCAATCCTACGGAAGAAGCTCATTTTAGCCGCTTGTATCCGCGATCTCATTCTTTCGGTCATTACTCAAAGCTCGTGACCATAGGTGAGAGTATGAATGTAGATTGACTGGTAAATCAACAGCTTTGCCTTAGAACTCAGCTCCCTCTTCACCACAACAGACCGGTACAACGTCGGGATCACTGCAGATGCTGCTCCGATCCATCTGTCAATCTCTCGCTCCATTCTCCCCTCACTCGTGAATGAAACCCCAAGATATTTAAACTCCTCCATTTGGGGCAGGAGCTTGTCTCCAACGTGGAGAGGACAATCCACCTTTTTCTGGGTGAGGACCATGGACTTGAACTTGGAGGTACTGATTCTCATCCCAGCCGCTTCACACTCAGTAGCAAACCGTCCCATCAAAGCCACTGCTTGATGAAGCCGACAGGACAACATCATTTGCAAACAGTAGAGATGAAATCCAGTGGTTACCGAGCATGATACCCTCCAATCCTTGGCTGTGCCTAGATATCCTGTCCATAAAAATTATGAACAGGATTGGCAGCCCTGGTGGAGTCCAACTCTCACTGGAAATGAGTTTGACTGGGTATTGGCAATACGAACCAAACTCTTGCTACGGTCGTATTGGGACTGGATAGCCCGATATTCCATACTCCCGCAACACCCCCACAAGAGACCACGAGGGATGCGGTTGAATGCTTTCTCCAAGTCCACAAAACACATGTAGACTGGTTGGGCAAACTCCCATGAACCCTCGAGGATTATCGAGAGGATAAAGAGCTGGTCCGATGTGCCACAGCTAGGATGAAAACCACATTGTTCCTCCTGAATCTGAGGTTCGACCAGCGGTCAGACTTTCCTCTCCAGTACCCTGACAAAGACCTTCCCAGGGAGGCTGAGATGTGTGATCCCCCTAAAGTTGGAACACACCCTCTGGTCCCCCTTTGTAAAAAGAGGAACCACCACCCTGGTTTGCCATGCTAAAGGCGCTGTCCCGGACTTCCACACAACATTGCAGAAGCGTGTCAACCATGACAGCCCTACAACATCCAGGGCCTTGAGGTACTTAGGGTGAATCTCATCCACCCCCGGGGCCCGGCCACCAAAGAGTTTTTTCACCACTTTGGCGACCTCAATCCCTGTGATGGGCGAGTTGTCCCCCTCTTCCTCAAGCCCTGCTTCCTCTATGGAAGGCGTGTCAGTGGGATTGATGAGATCTTCAAAGTATTCCTCACACCACTCGACGATATCCCCAGTCAAAGTCAGCAGCACCCCGTCCACACCATACACAGTGTGGACAGGGAGGTGCTTCCCCCTCCTGAGTTGCCGGACAGTTTGCCAGAATCTCTTTGAGGCCAACCAAAAGTCTTGTTCCATGGCCTCACCAAACTCCTTCTACACCCGAGTTTTTGCTTCATCAACCACCTGAGCTGCACTCTGTTTGGTCTGCTGATACACCTCAGCTACTTAAGGACTCCCACAAGCCAACCAAGCTTTATAGGACTCCTTCAGCTTGATGGCCCCCTCACCACTGGTGTCCACCACTTGGTTCAGGGGTTGCCACCATGAGATGCACCAACAACCTTGCAGCCACAGCTCTGGGCAGCTGCTTCAATAATGGAGGTGGAGAACATGGCCCATTCAGTCTCCATGTCTCCAGACTCCCTCGGAATGTGGTGTAAGTTCTTCCAGAGGTGGGAGTTAAAGACCTTCAGGACAGGGGCCTCAGCCAGATGTTCCCAGCACACCCTTACTATACATTTAGGTCTACCGGGTCCGAGTCGTGTCTGCCCCTGACATCAAATCCAACTCACCACCAGGTGGTGATCAGTTGACAGCTCTGCACCTCTCTTTACCCGTGTCCAAGACATGTGGTTGCAGGTCTGATGACACAATAACAAAATTGATCATCGACCTGCATCCTAGGGTGTCCTGGTGCCAGGTGCACATGTGGACACCCTTATGCTTGAACATGGTGTTCGTTATGGACAAACTGTGGATAGCACAGAAGTCCAATAACTGGACTCCACTTGGGTTCAGATCGGGCAGGCATTTCCTTCCAATCGCGCCCCTCCACTTTTCACTGTCATTGCCCATGTGTGCATTGAAGTCCCCCAGTAGGACAATGGAGTCTCCAAGTGGAGCACTCTCCAGCACCCCAGTCAGAGACTCGAAAATGGGTGGATACCTTGAACCATTATTTGGTGCATAGGCACAAATGATGGTCAGGACCTGTTTAAGGCACAGGGAGAACTACCCTTTTGTCCACCTGGGAGAACTCCATTGTTGAGGCAGCGAGGCAGGGGGATATAAGAAAACCCACCCCTGCCCGTCACCTCTCACCCGGGGCAACTCCAGAGTAGGCCAAGCTCCAGCCTCTCTCCAGGAAACTGGTTCCAGAACCAGAGCTGTGCGTTGAGTTGAGCCCAACTACTATATCTAGCCAGTATCTCTCAACCTTGTGCACCAGCTCCAGCTACGTCCCCACCAGAGAGGTGACATTCCACATCCCAAAAGCCATTTTCGAAAGCCGGGATCTGATTGCGAAGGTCTCTGCCTTTGCCTGGCACCTGATCCGCATAGCACCGGACCCCCACGGTCCCTCCTGCAGGTGGTGAGTCCATTGGAGGGCAGACCCATGTAACTCCTTCGGGCTGAACTCGGCCGGGTCCCATGGGCAGAAACCCAGCCACCAGGCTCTAGCCATCGAGCCCCTCAACCAGGCCTGGCTCCAGGGTGGGTCCCTGGTAGCCCCATACCGGGTGGAGTACACTGAATCCTTGATTTTTTTTGTTCATCCTGGGAGTCTGTTGGTTCAGTCTTAGCCTGGCCCTTCATCCAGGAGCAGTTTGTCTTGGGAGACCCTACCAGAGGCAAACTGCCCCAGACAACATAGCTCCTGGGGTCAGTCGGGCATGCAAACTTGGTGCCAGGGTTTGATATACTCTAATGATGTGCATATTGTAATTTCACTCTCATCAGATGACCTTGAGGTGAAAGGTCAGATTTTGCCCTAAATCTGCTAAACGCAGTAACTACTGAAAGAAATGATGTAGGCTTTTCAAATCGATACAGTAGTTCTATTGAACACACATGTTGGACGACTTACACCTTCACCTAACTATGGGTTTGGGATCAAGGGGTAAAAGGTTCAGAGTTAACATTGCAGTTGCACTGTGGTAAATGCTACATTTAATATTACTATAAAACAACTAAAGCTAGGGCCACCAAACCTGGTATACAGGTTCACCTTGGAATTCTGACCTCAGACTATGGGTTTGAGGTCAAAAGGTTAAAGGTCGAGCTTGTTATTCCCTATGATTTCTTACTATAGAACATGTAAAGCTCTCCAGGGTCACCATACATTGCTACATAGGTTCACCTTGCGATCCTGACCTACAACTATAGGTTGTATACTTTGTTGTATATTCATGAATGGGGGGTTTATCATCATTTGGCTCTGCCACAATAATTAGTATATTGAAAAGTTGAAAACTGCTCTCTGTCAGTATTAGGATCTTCAGCGAAAACAGAGGCAGGGGATATTTCACTCGCCTCAGAGTGCTCTTGTTTTCATATTGTAACAAACTTTCTCTATAGATTTGATCTGATCACCTTCATGTTTAGGCATTCTTATCTAAAGATCTTTTTGATGATTTTTTGTGAAGCTTGCAATGTTTCCTTGAAGAAAAGATGAGCCTTTATTAGTCCCACAATGGGGAAATTCCAGGATTGCAGCAGCAAAGGGATAGCAGCACTAGTGAGCACTAGAGAGCAATAGTAAATAAGATAAGAACTGGTTAGCCAAAGCATCCATCCATCCATCCATCCATCCATCTTCTACCGCTTTTCCGGAGGTCCAGTCGCGGAGGCAGCACTTCAAGCAGAGAAGCCCTGACTTCCCTCTCCCCAGCCACCTGCTCCAGCTCTTCAGAGAGGATACCAGGGCGTTCCCAGACCAGCTGGGAGACATAGTCTCTCCACCGAGTCCTGGGTCTGCCCCGGGATCTCCTCCCAGTGAGACGTGCCTGAAACAGCTAAAGTGGGAGGTGTCCAGGAGGCATTCCTAATCAGATGCCCATACCACCTCAACTGACTCCTTTCAATGTGGAGGAGCAGCGGTTCTACTCTTAGCCACTCTCGGATGACTAAGCTCCTCACCCTATCTCTGAGGGTGAATCCAGCAATCCTACGGAGAAAGCTCATTTCAGCCGCTTGTATCCGCGATCTCGTTCTTTCGGTAATTACCCAAAGCTCGGGACTATAGGTGAGAGTAGGAACGTAGATTGACTGGTAAATCGACAGCTTTGCCCTAGAACTAAGCTCCCTCTTCACCACAACAGACCGGTACAACGTCCGCACCACTGCAGATGCTGCTCCAATCCTTCTGTCAATCTCTCGCTCCATTCTCCCCTCACTTGTGAATAAGACCCCAAGATACTTAAACTCCTCCACTTGGGGCAGGAGCCTGTCCCCAACCCAGAGAGGACAATCCACCTTTTTCCGGCTGAGGACCATGGACTCTGACTTGGAGGTACTGATTCTCATCCCAGCGGCTTCACACTCAGCGGCAAACCGTCCCAGCAAGAGCTGTAGGTCACTGCCGGATGAAGCCAACAGGACAACATCATCTGCAAACAACAGAGATGAGATCCTGTGGTCACCAAGCATGACACCCTCCATTCCCTGGCTGCGCCTAGAAATCCTGTCCATAAAAATTATGAACAGGATCGGTGACAAAGGGCAGCCCTGGCGGAGTCCAACTCTCACTGGGAATGACTCCGACCGAGTGTTGGCAATACGAACCAAACTCTCACAATGGTCGTACATAGACCAAATAGCTCGTAACAACAAGCCCGATACCCCATACTCCCGAAGCACCCCCCACAAAAAACCACGAGGGACGCGGTCGAATGCCTTCTCCAAGTCCACAAAACACATGTAAACTGGTTGGGCAAACTCCCACGAACCCTCGAGAATTCTCGAGAGGGTAAAGAGCTGGTCCGATGTGCCACGGTCAGGATGAAAACCACATTGCTCCTCCTGAGTCCGTGGTTCAACCAACGGCCGGACTCTCCTCTCCAGTACCTTGGCATAGACCTTCCCAGGGAGGCTGAGGAGTGTGATCCCTCTAAAGTTGGAGCACACCCTCCAGTCCCCTTTTTTGAAGAGAGGAACCACCACTCCGGTTTGCCATGCCAAAGGCACTGCCCCCGACCTCCACGCAATGTTGCAGAGGCGTGTCAACCATGACAGCCCAACAACATCCAGGGCCTTGAGGTACTCAGGGCGAATCTCGTCCACCCCCGGGGCCCGGCCACCAAGGAGATTTTTAACCACCTTGGCGACCTCAGCCCCTGTGATAGGCGAGTCATCCCCCTCGTCCCCAAACCCTGCTTCTTCTGTGGAAGGCGTATCAGTGGGATTGAGGAGATCCTCGAAGTATTCCTCCCACCGCCCGACGATATCCCCAGTCGAAGTCAACAGTGCCCCATCCGCACCATACACAGTGTGGACAGGGAGCTGCTTTCCCCTCCTGAGCCGCCGGACAGTTTGCCAGAATCTCTTCGAGGCTGACCGAAAGTCTTGTTCCATGGCCTCACCGAACTCCTCCCATACCCGGGTTTTTTCTTCAGCAACCACCCGAGCTGCCCTCCACTTGGCCTGCCGGTACACCTCAGCTGCTTCGGGAGTCCCACAAGCCAACCAAGCTTGATAGGACTCCTTCTTCAGCTTAATGGCCCCCCTCACCACTGGTGTCCACCACTTGGTTCAGGGGTTGCCACCACGAGATGCACCTACCACCTTGGGGCCGCAGCTCTGGGCCGCCGCTTCAACAACAGAGGTGGAGAACATGGCCCATTCAGACTCCATGTCTCCAGACTCCCTCGGAATGTGGTTGAAGTTCTTCCGGAGGTGGGAGTTGAGGACCTCCCTGACAGGGGCCTCAGCCAGACGTTCCCAGCACACCCTCACTATACGTTTGGGTCTACCAGGTCTGAATGGCTTCCTCCCCTGCCATCGGATCCAACTCACCAACAGGTGTTGATCAGTTGACAGCTCTGCACCTCTCTTTACCCGGGTGTCCAAGACATACAGTCCCAGGTCTGATGACACGATAACAAAATCGATCATCGACCTGCGACCTCGGGTGTCCTGGTGCCAGGTGCACATATGGACACCCTTATGCTTGAACATGGTGTTCATTATGGACAAACTGTGGTTAGCACAGAAGTCCAATAACTGAACACCACTTGGGTTCAGATCGGGCAGGCCATTCCTCTCAATCACCCCCCTCCAGGTTTCACTGTTGTTGCCCACGTGTGCATTGAAGTCCCCCAGTAGGACCCCCCCCCATGGATCGTCACCTTATTGTGGTGGGGGGGTTTGCATGCCCCAGTGATCCCAGAAGCTATGCTGTCCAGGGCAATTTGCCTCTGATAGGGTCACCCAAGACAAACTGGTCCTGGGTGAAGGGCCAGACTAAGAACGATCCAACAGACTCTCATGATAAATTCTATATCAAGGATTCAGTGTACCCCGCCCGGTATGGGGTTACCGGGGCCCCACCCTGGAGCCAGGCCTGGGGGAAGGGCTCGATGGCTAGCGTCTGGTGGCCGGGTTTCCACCCATGGGACCCGGCCGGGCTCAGCCCGAAGGAGTTACATGGGGCCGCCCTCCAGTGGGCTCACCACCTGCAGGAGGGATCATGGGGGTCCGGTGCTTTGTGGATTAGGTGGCAGTCAAAGGCGGAGACCTTGGCGGACTGATCCCAAGCTTTCTAAACTGGCTTTTGGTACGTGGTTAGCCAAAGCACTAAATAAATATACATATGTACACAGTTATATACACAGTTCAGGAGCATCACAGCTAGATGGTATCAACAGCATTACGGTTAGTTAAATTACCTGGCAGAATAGAAAAGCATATGAAGCATGTGTCCGTGGCGCCAGCAGGAATTTACGTAATTTCGTCCTATTTCCTTTCTGTGCCATCAACAGAAAATTTTTGCATTTTCTTCAGTAACAAAGTCTTTTTGTTTTCTAGGGAGCATCCGGTGAATCGACCACCTGAGCTGCTGTACCCGCAGGCCGACGTGGCGGAGCGTCTGGCCCTTGGCGGCAGTGACGATGACCTAATGAACTGCACAAAGCCTGACCTGCAGGCTGCCAAACGTCTCGCCAAGCGCCTCTACAACCTCGAGGGCTTCAGGAAGTCAGACGTGGCTCAGCACCTCAGCAAGAAGTCAGTTTCTTTTGCTTGATGGTTTTTGGTCTGCAAGTTAAATTTTAAACCAAGTGGTGAAGTAATGTCTCCTGTTTCTACAGTAACGAGTTCAACCATATGGTGGCGCAGGAGTACCTGAGTCACTTCAACTTCACGGGTCTGTCCATTGATCAGGCGCTCAGGTGAGTCCACTCTGTTATGCGACTGGCTCATGACATCGTCGCTCACTTACGAGTTCGTTAACCAATCATGGTCATTCCTGCAGAATCTTTCTGCGACGATTCACTTTAACCGGAGAAACTCAGGAGAGAGAGAGGGTCCTCGTCCATTTTTCCAGGAGGTACAGACAGTGTAACCCCCAGAGTCTGAAGACCGAAGGTACAGCTCATTTGTCCTTATGTTACACCTGTCCATATATCTTACCTGTCCATTTGTCTCACCTGTTCATGTCTTAACCGTCCACATGTCTCACCTGTCCATACATTTAACCTGTCCATATAGCTTACTTGTTCATGTCTTAACTGTCCACATGTTTCATTTGTTCATGTCTCATCTGCCCATACATTTAACCTACAGTCTTAAAGTTTTCCGGCACTGTGCCGGATTTCCGGCTTGTGCCGTTTTTTGGGGGGTTTTTTTGGCTGCAGGGAAATTTACTTCCTCGTTCTGTGTGCAGAAACACTTTTTGTCCAAGCTATCTGCAATGGTGGATGAATAATTCTCAAAATAAACAGTTCTGCCTAGTTTGGAGTTCTTTTAAGATATTTAGAGCAGTGAATATAGTATTTGGCATGGCGGAATGTATTAAGCTTGCGCGCTCAGTTGATCTCTATAGAAAACCTGGATAGCTCATGTCCCATTAGTGAGTACAGAGCTGAGTAAAGCCACCTGGCCACCAGGGAATCGAGTTGACATTAAGTTCACCGGTTGCGCAAGATTATAAGTTGTCTCTCCATGCCAAGAAGTTCAAAATCTGTTAATTTTTTGGGGAACACTTTTTTTTTTTTTTTTTTTTTATTGCTAATTCTGCCATGATCAACGTTTATTGGAGGGTTTGTTTTGGTGTATCAACTTTTTATTTGTTGAAGTGTACGTCTGTCCCGCCTGCTTAATTTATTTGGTTACGAGTTTACATTTGACCTGATTAAGGTTGGACGTGGGCTGGTTGTGAATCCGTGGACGAATGAATGAATGAATGAATGTACGATAGTAGTAGTTAGGCCCATCGCTCCTCCTGGAGCATAGGCCGCCGACAACAGTCCGCCAGAGTGCTCTGTCCTGGGCTGCTCTCTCCAGATGTCTCCAGGTCTTTCCCATCTTCTTGATGTCAGCATCGAGGTCTCATCATCAGGTGTTTCTTGGCCTTCCTCTCTTCCGCTTCCCTTGGGGGTTCCACTTGAGTGCTTGCCTTGTGGTGTTACTGGCTGGTTTCCTCAGGGTGTGCCCAATCCATCCCCATCTTCTACGCTGGATCTCGTCCTCGGCTGGCAGCTGGTTGGTACGCTGCCACAGGTCTATGTTGCTGATGGTGTCGGGCCAGCGTATCTGGAGGATCCTTCTCAGGCAGCTATTGATGAACGTCTGCACTTTCCTGATGGTGGTCTTCGTTATCCTCCATGTCTCTGCTCCATACAGTAGGCCTGACTTGACATTAGAGTTGAACAGCCAAATCTTTGTGCATGTTGACACCACCTTGGAGCTCCAGATATTCCTCAGCTACAAGTATGCTGCCCTCGCCTTGTCGATTCTTGCTCTGACGTCTGCGTCTGTGCCGCCCTGCTTGTCAGTGACGCTGCCCAGGTATGTGAAGGCCTCTACCTCTTCCAGCTCACTCCCGTGCAGTGTAACTGGGTCCTCATTTGCTGTATTGATCTTGAGGATCTTGGTCTTGCCCTCGTGGATCTTGAGGCCAACTTATGCTGAGGTGGCTGCCAACTCTGTTGTCTTGTCCTGCATCTGCTGGTGGCTGTGGGAGAGCAGGGCCAGGTCGTCTGCAAAGTCCAGATCATCTAGCTGGTCAAACTGTGTCCACTGGATTCTGTTTCTTCTGTCTGCTGTTGACGTCTTCATGGTCCAGTCGATCGCCAGGAGGAAGAGGAAAGGTGACAGGAGGCAACCTTGTCTGACTCCGGTCTTCACCCTGAAGCTATCTGTTAGCTGTCCTTCATGGACTACTCGACAGGTCATTCCTTCATAGGAGTTTTTGATCAAATTGACCAGTTTGGTTGGCATTCCGTAGTGACAAAGCAGCTTCCAGAGGGTTTCGCGGTCCACGCTGTCGAAAGCCTTCTCGTAGTCAATGAAGTTGATATACAGCGAGGAGTTCCACTCTAAAGACTGCTCGACGATGATGCGCAAGGTAGCGATCTGGTCAATGCACAATCTGTTCTGGCGGAAGCTGGCCTGCTGGTCTCGGAGGAGGGGGTCGACGGCACCTTTCATTCTCTTAGGTAGGATCCTGTTGAAGACCTTCCCTGGCACTGACAGTAGCGTTATTCCTCTGTAGTTGGCACAGTTGCTGAGGTCTCCTTTCTTGGGTAGCTTGATGAGGTAGCCCTCCTTCCAGTCTGCTGGTGCTTCTTTTTCTTCCCATACCTTCTTGAAGAGAGGGTACAGCATCTCTACGGTGGTCTCCAGGTCTGCCTTGAGTGCTTCTGCAGGGATGTTGTCTGGTCCTGCTGCCTTGCCGTTCTTCAGTAGCTTGATGGCTTTCCTAATCTCCTCCCTGGTCAGCTTCTCACAGTTGATGTCCAGGTCAATGTCAGCAGGGTCGATGTCCGGGGTATTTGGAGGGACAGGTCTGTTCAGGAGCTCTTCAAAGTGCTCTGCCCATCTGTGCAGTTGTCGCTCTGTTCCCAGGACGGTGTTTCCTTCCTTGTCCTTGACTGGTCGCTCGGGTAGTTCCCTGACAGTTTCTTGGTGGTGTCGTACAGCTGTTTCATGTTGTTACTGGCTGCTGCTTCCTCGGCCTCCTCTGCCAGGCTGTCGATGTGCTTGTCTGCTCTTGCGCTCCTCTTCACTTCTCTGTTGGCTTCTGTGAAGTCTTCTTGTGCCTTGGCCTTTGCTGCTCTTGTTCGGCTGTTGTTTACTGCTGCCTGCTTCTGCTTTCTCTCCTGGATCTTGTGTAGAGTGTCTGCCGATATTCACTCCTTCTGTTGGTGTCTCTTGGGGCCTACTACTTCCTGACAGGTTGACACAAGTATCTCCTTCACTTTCTGCCACTGGTTCTTGGTGGTGACCTCTTCTTCAAGCAGTTCTTGTAGCACTTGGTACTTGGTGAGAGACAGTCTGAATTCTTCTCTGGTCTTGGTATCTTTCAGCATGCTGACGTTGTACTTCAGACTCTTCGTTGTTGTCCCCATCCAGTTCTTCTTCAGCTTCAGCTTCAGCCTGGCTACCAGCAGGTGGTGGTCATATGCAACATCTGCTCCTCTTCTCACCCTTACATCCTGTAGGGACCTCCTGAATTTCTTGGCCATGCAGATGTGGTCGATCTGGTTCTCAGTCATACCCAGGTGGCCTTATGTACTCTTCTGTGGGGGAAAGTGCTGCCACCGATGACCAGGTTGTTCATTGCACAGGAGTCTGCAAATCTCTTGCCGTTCTCGTTTATCACTCCCAGTCCGTGTCTTCCCATCACTTCCTCATATCCGGTGTTGTCTTGTCCAATCTTGGCGTTGAGGTCACCCATGAGGATGTTGACGTCTTTCTCTGGGTACTTGGCCATGGCGTTTTGCAGTCTGTCATAAAATCGGTCCTTGACTTCTTCATAACTGTCGTTGGTTGGGGCGTAGCACTGGATAACGTTCATCTTGATCTTCTTCATTCTGAAGGATGCTGCGATTATTCTTGATCCATGTGCTTCCCATCCTATCAGAGCTCGCTGTGCAGGTCCTGACAACATGAGTGCGACGCCTTCTGTGTGTGGAGTGTTGTCTTCTTTGTGGCCAGAATACAGCAACATCTCTCCGGTGGGCAGTCTTCTTTGTCCTGACTGTGTCCAACGGGTCTCGCTGATTCCAAGCAGTGTGAGGTTGTAGCTCTTCATCTCTGCGGCTACTTGTGCTGTTTTTCCCGTCTCATACATGGTCCTCACATTCCATGTTCCGACGCTGATGGTCCTAGTCGATAGAAGGGGGGTTGGCCTTGTAGCTTCCGTACACTCACGGCTTTCATCACACGGCGTCATATGTCCTCTCCTCTTGATGAGGACCCTTCCTCTCCCAGGGCAGTAGTCTCTTGGTCTGCTGTTGGTGTTTCTGTAGCATACAGGGTTTTTACGGGGTGGGGTTGCTAGCCCCATGCCCAAACCCTCCTCCTTTCTCATCCGAGCTTGGGACCGTCCATAAATTGACAGGATTTTTTAAAAGTTGCGATAGTCATTCATACACAGTGGGAATACTGATCCAGAAAAGGACCGAAGAGCTGCCGGAAAAGACGCTGATATCAGAGCATCTGAACGTTACACGGCAGAAACCTTTATTCTCCAAGTGCCATTTCATTCTCAAACTTCCAAATGGTGAGTACGTTTCAAAACACTGGCTTTTATTTTCTCCTTCCACGGCTGTTTGTATTGTTTTGCCTGGCGCATATACAGCAGGTTTTTTTCCCCACTAAGCTGGGTTCACACTATAGCGTTTGGACCGACTTTTACAGATGTTTTGAAAAATCAGACATTAGTCCAAATGTTGTGAAATTACATTCATGAGCAGTTTTTTTTTTATTTAGTTAGTTTTTTTTTTAAATCCAGCACACACCAACTTTTGCGAACTTTAAAGGAACTTTTTGACTCCACAGCCTTGCTTGGCCATGGATGAGAGCTGTCTGCTACAATTCACAGATGATGTCATATATTATTGTTCATCTTGGCTGGAGTTATATTAAATCTGCTCTGGTGAATGCAAAATTGTAGATTTTAATTCTAAAACAACTGTCGGGATATTTTCATTTTGAATCATCACTATTAAAACAAGAAATCTCTGTGTGCCTGTCTGTGTGTGACGTTTGTAGGACATCATAGGACAGCCTATGATGGCTGCCTGATGTCCTATGATGATCCTATGATCTCAGGCATCATAGGACTCGCGATGCCGTTATAAAAGATATGATGTGTGTATGATGGCACATAGACGGAGCACATGACTCCCTACAAGACATACACTACCGTTCAAAAGTTTGGGGTCACTTAGAAATTTCCTTATTTTTGAAAGAAAGGCACTTTTTTTTCAATGAAGATAACTTTAAACTAATCAGAAATACACTCTATACACTGCTAATGTGGTAAATGACTATTCTAGCTGCAAATGTCTGGTTTTTGGTGCAATATCTAGATAGGTGTATAGAGGCCCATTTCCAGCAACTATCACTCCAGTGTTCTAATGGTCCAATGTGTTTGCTCATTGTGTCAGAAGGCTAATGGATGATTAGAAAACCCTTGTGCAATCATGTTAGGTCTGCAATGCTGTAATTGCTGCAAATGGAGGATTCTTTGACGAAAGCAAAGTTTGAAGGAAAAAATTATTATTTCAAATACAAATCATTATTTCTAACCTTGTCAATGTCTTGACTATATTTTCTATTCATTTTACAACTCACGGTGGTAAATAAGTGTGACTTTTCATGGAAAACACAAAATAATTGTCTGGGTGACCCCAAACTTTTGAACGGTAGTGTACAGTATATATACAGTATATAGACACAGATAAGCAACATAACACAGAACAGTGACAGACAGGAGAAGAAGTCACAAGCATGGCAGGGCATGGTTACAGAAAACGCAATGGGCGGTGCTGCACAGATAATCTCACACAGGGGATAGGACATCATAGGACGGCCTGTCCTATGATGATCCTATAATCTCAGGCATCATAGGACTCACGATGCCGTCATATAGGACTCGTGATGCCATCATAAAGATATGATGTCTATATGACGGCACATAGACAGAGCACATGACTCCCTAAAGACATATACAGTATATATATAGACACAGGTAAGCAACATAACACAGAACAGTGACAGGCAGGAGAAGAAGTAACAAGCATGAGACAAGGAATATCATCACTTCACTCTATATATAATTCAAGAAATCTCTCTGTCACAATGTCATGATGTCGCGATCATAGGACTCGCTAAAACATCATAGGACTTGCAAAGAGATCAAAGGCAGGCTTCACTCCCGATCATAGGACTTGCTATGACATCATTAAAAAATCAAAGGCAGGCATTACTTACGATCATAGCACTCGCTATTACATTATCAAAGATCAAAGGCAGGCATCACGGATCAAAGGCAGGCATCAACAAATGAGTGGTGATGTCAATCATCCAAGGCAGGTTTCACCATGGTTGCTGTTGCCATGGTAACAGTAACTTTCTACAGGCATACAGAAATGTTTGCTTACCCTTGCTTTCTATGGACATGCACAGGTATGCACTAGTTCCTTTAAAAGAACTAGTGCAAAAGTGACAGAGGTACAAAGACTGAAGACTAATAGAACATGATGAAAAATGTGATAGTCTGTCGGTAATGTTAAAATTTGATGAAACAAGACTGCCAAGTAAGGTGTATATTGGCTACATGAGCTATGAAGTCAGACTTTACGTTCCTCCTCCACTCAGATGTTTCAAATGTCAAAAGTTTGGTCATGTAGCAGTGATATGCAAAGGTAGACAATGATGTGCCAGATGCTCCGGTGAACATGAATATGGAAAGTGTGAAAGAGGAGCCATATTAAAGTACTGTAACTGCAGTGGTGAACGTACACACGTGGACAAAATTGTTGGTACCCCTCTGTTAATGAAAGAAAAACCCACAATGGTCACAGAAATAACTTGAATCTGACAAAAGTGGTAATAAATAAAAATTCTATGAAAATTAACCAATGAAAATCAGACAGTGCTTTTGAATTGTGGTTCAACACAATTACTTTAAAAAACAAACTCATGAAACAGGCCTGGACAAAAATGATGGTACCCCTAGAAAAGATTGAAAATAATGTGACCATAGGGACATGTTCAACCAAGATGTGTCCTCTAATTAACATCACAGGTGTCTACAAACTTGTAATCAGTCAGTCGGCCTATTTAAAGGGTGATAAGTAGTCACTGTGCTGTTTGGTGACATGGTGTGTACCACACTAAACATGGACCAGAGGAAGCAAAGGAGAGAGTTGTCTCAGGAGATTAGAAAGAAAATTATAGACAAGTATGTTAAAGGTAAAGGATATAAGACCATCTCCAAGCAGCTTGGTGTTCCTATGACTACAGTTGGACATATTATTCAGAAATTTAAGATCCATGGGACTGTAGCCAACCTCCCTGGACATGGCCGCAGGAGGAAACTTGATGAAAAATGGAAGACGGATAATACGAATGGTAACAAAAGAGCCCATAACAACCTCTAAACACATTCAAGGTGAACTCCAAGGTCAAGGTACATCAGTGTCAGATGGCACCATCCGTCGTTGTTTGAGCCAAAGTGGACTTCATGGGAGATGACCAAGGAGGACACCACTGTTGAAAACAAATCATGAAAAAGCCAGACTGGAATTTGCCAAACTGCATGTTGACAAGCCACAAAGCTTCTGGGAGAATGTCCTATGGACAGACGAGACAAAACTGGAACTTTTTGGCAAGGTACATCAGCTGTATGTTCAGACGCAAAAATGAAGCATAGCAAGAAAAGAACACTGTCCCTACTGTGAAACCTGGAGGACATTCTGTTATGTTGTGGGGCTGCTTTGCTGCATTTGGCACAGGGTGTCTTGGTGAATCTGTGCAGGGTACAATGAAATCTCAAGACTATCAAGGTATTCTAGAGAGAAATGTGCTGCCCAGTGTCAGACAGCTTGGTCTCAGTGGCAGGTCATGGGTCTTGCAACAGGATAATGACCCAAAACACACAGCTAAAAACACCCAAGAATGGCTAAGAGCAAAACATTGGACTATTCTAAAGTGGCCTTCTATGAGCCCTGATCTAAATCCTATTGAAGATCTGTGGAAGGAGCTGAAACATGCCGTCTGGAGAAGGCACCCTTCAAACCTGAGACAACTGGAGCAGTTTGCTCATGAGGAGTAGGCCAAAATACCTGCTGAGAGGTGCAGAAGTCTCATTGACAGTTAGCGAAATCATTTGATTGCAGTGATTGCCTCAAAAGGTTGTGCAACAAAATATTAAGGGTACCATCAGTTTTGTCCAGGCCTGTTTCATGAGTTTGTTTTTTAAAATAATTCTGTTAAACCGCAATTCAAAAGCATTGTCTGATTTTCATTGGTTAATTTTCATAGACTTTTTATTTATTACCACTTTTGTCAGATTCAAGTAATTTCTGTGACCATTGTGGGTTTTTCTTTCATTAACAGAGGGGTACCAACAATTTTGTGAAACCAGCAAAAGAGCAGCAGAAATTGAGCAGGTAAAAGTCTTCCAGGGATTAACATATGCAGAAGCTGCGAAAAAGGTGCTAGCTAAAAAAGTGGGAGTGGACTCGAACAGGGAAAGTGTGCAGACTTGCAGTGCATGCAGTAGAATTAAGGAAGAGACTCTGGTTTTGAAGGAAAATAATTTTGTCTTTTTTGTGGTAGATGTGATAAACTGCACTGCGCAGACTTCCAAAAAAACAGAAAAAATCAAAATCATTGTGAAAGCAGCAGAAAAATATCTTGGCATTAAGGGGCTACATTGGGAAGCAGTTGAGGACTTGTTAAGTGGGGGATCTTTACGTTCACAGACATCATGGGCTAGTGGATCGTAATGGTAATCACGATTTTGCAATGGAATGCCTGGAGTTTAGTATCAAATGGGCAAACAAACCCCAGGTAATCTGTATACAGGAAACATGGCTAAAACTTCAGCTGGATTTTGTATGTTAGGAACTACAGTCAAAGAAATATATGTAGGTCTATTTAGATATTTAAGTGCAACTGGATTAATTAAAATAATAGTGTTTTTTCTGCCATTCTTCTTCTTCTTCTTTTAGATTTGATTGGCAGTTGCCAACCAGCTTACAGGTGCATTACTGCCATCTACTCTATCTTCATACATGTGTGTCTCCTGCCATTCTCTTATCCAGACTCCAACCCGGTAGGTGGCGGTAATGCACCTGTAAGCTGGTTGCCAACCACCAATCAAGTCTAAAAGAAGAAGAAGAAGAAGTTAAAATTGTAAAAACTGTCATCATTAAATAATGAATATCAAGTTTGTACATACATAACCTGCTCTTCTGTGGATGGTGTTTTTCCCTGTGTGTAGTGAGAAACCCTGTTCTGGCTTCAAATAGTTAATCACTCTATAAATTCAAGAAATCTGTCAGTTTGTGTGTCTGTGTGTCACAATCATAGAACATCATAGGATGGCCTATGATGTCTGCATGATGTTCTATGATAATCCTATGATATCAGGCAACATAGGACACTACTTGATGGTCTATATGACATCATAAAGACATCAATGATGTCCTATGATGCCTGCCTTATTGATGTCTTTATGATGTCATATAGACTATCACTCACGATGCCTGCCTTCATGTTTTTATGATGTCATATAGACCATCACTCACGAAAGAAGAGATACTCATCACCCAGTTAAGAATAGGACACAGTACTTTAAACCACACCCATTCGAAGCAGTAAATCTGGAAATTTCAGTAAGGCAGAAGACAAATCAGTAATTACAAATTATATAGTCGAAACGTGGCAAGAATATTGGGACTCATTAGCTACAGGAAGACATCTTTATGACATTCGTGTCTGTGTGTCACGATCAGAGGACATCATAGGACGGCCTATGATGTCTGCATGATGTCCTATGATATCAGGCATCATAGGACATTACTGATGTCACGAAAGAAGAGATACTCATCACCCAATTAAGAATAGGACACAATACTTTAAACCACACCCATTCGAAGCAGTAAATCTGGAAATCTCACTCAGTAAGGCAGAAGACAAATCAATAATTACAAATTATATAGTCGAAAAGTGGCAAGAATATTGGGACTCAATAGATACAGGAAGACATCTTTATGACATTCAAAAGCACGGAAACTGTAGAATGGGAGTTGCCAGAAACAGGAAAGAAAAGATACTCATCACCCGATTAAGAATAGGACACACTAATTTAAACCAGACGCTACATAAATGGAGAGCAATAAAGTGAGGAGAACTGCTGCACTTCAGGAAAGATCCCGTGAAGATGACACAGCTGAAGTTCGAGCAGTACCTGTGATGACGTCATATAGACAATAGGACTGGCTACCTGTAATGTCAGCATGATGTCCTATGATGCCTGCCTTGCTGTCTTTGTGATGTCATATAGACCATCACTCACGATGCCTGCCTTGATGTCTTTATGATGTCAATAGACCAGCACTCACGAAAGAAGAGATACTTATCACCCGATCAAGAATAGGACACAGTACTTTAAACCACACCCATTCGAAGCAGTATAGACCATCACTCACAAAAGAAGAGATGCTCCATCCATCCATCCATCCATCCACATCTTCTTCCGCTTAATCCTTTTTGGGTCGCGGGGTGGCTGGAGCCTATCCCAGCATCTTTGGGCGAGAGGCAGGGTACACCCTGGACTGATTGCCAGTCCGTTGCAGGGCCAACACAGAGAGACAGACATCACCCGATTAGTGAGAATAGGACATAGCACTTTAAACCACACCCATTTGAAGCAGTAAATCTGGAAATCTCACTCGAGATGCTCATCACCCGATTAATAGGACACACTGCTTTAAACCACACCCATTCGAAGCAGTACATCATGTCATATAGACCATCACTCATGAAAGAAGAGATATTCATCACCTCATTAAGAATAGGACACACTACCTTAAACCACATCCATTCAAAGCAGTAAATCTGGAAATCTCACTCAGTAAGGCAGAAGCCACTCTATAAATTCAAGAAATCTCTGTCAGTGTGTCAGTGTGTGTGTCTGTGTGTCACCATCATAATATCAGGCAACATAGGACTCACGATGCCGTCATATAGACAACAGCACTGGCTACAAGACCATAGGATTGCCTACGATGTTCCAATGATGTCACCATAGGATTGCCTACGATGTTCCTATGATGCCTACATGATGTCTAAATGCCATCATATAGACAGCATAGTAGACAGTCGCCTCTGATGTCCCTATGATGTGTACATGATGTCTACATGACGCCAGAGACACATCATAGGACCGCCTATGATGTGCTACGATGTCTACATGATGTCTGATGATGTTCCTATGATGTGTACATGACGTTTATATGATGTCATAAAGCCCATCACTCACAGTCATAGGACTTACTATGACATCATCAAAGATCAATGCAGGCATCATAGGACTCGCTAGGACATCACTCTTCACTCTATAAATTCAAGAAATCTGTCAGTGTTTCTGTCTCAGTGTCTCACAATCGTAGGACCGCCTATGAGGTTCCTATGATGTCTGCAAGATGTCCTATGATGTTCCTCTGCTGTCGGCGATCATAGGTGATGTCTACTTGACGTCACAGACACCACAGGACTCACTCACACATCATAGGCCCCCTATGATGTTCCTATAAGATAAGCTTTTATTAGCAGTGAATATTCACTGCTCTTATTTTCTTATCTTCTAAATTATTGTTCTGAGTGTTGCTATCCCTGTGCTGTTGCAATCCTGGAATTTCCCCATTGTGGGACTAATAAAGGCTTATCTTATCTTATACATATGTATGCATAAATATATACACAGTGCGGAGCATTGTAGCTAGATGGAATAAACAGCATAACCGTCTATTTAGTTACCCCACATAGTATGAATATGTACCCATACATATTGTTACCCTCCGTAGCGATTGATCTTGTTCTAGTTGTATACTGGAGGGGACCATTTTGTGTAAGTCTGTTGCATCTTTTGCATTCAATATTATTAGGTCGTCACGTTTTTTTGCTATCTCTGCAAGCAGCCGTGCTTAGGTTATAAAGTCTGACAGCCGTAGGTAGGAAGGACCTGCGAAACCTCTCGGTCGCGCACCAAAGATGATGTAGCCTACTGCTAAATGAGCTCCTCAGCGCGTTCAGTATGTCCTGCATAGGGTAGGACTCGGACTCCAGCAGAGATGACAGTTTAGCCACCATCCTTCTCTCTCCTATCTCCTCCACTGGGTCAAGGCGCTGCCCCAGGACAGAGCTAGCTTTCTTGATCAGTTTGTTCAGTCTCTTCCTGTCGGCTGCTGTGATGCCACTGCCCCAGCAGACCACTCCAAAAGTGATGGCTGATGCCACCACCGCATCGTAGAAGGTCTTCAGGAAGCACCGCTTGTACACCAAAAGACCTGAGCCTCCTCAGTAGGAACAGCCTGCGCTGTCCCTTCTTGTAGAGTGCGTCGGTATTGTGTGACCAGTCTAGTTTATTGTTCAAATGAACACCCAGATACTTGTAGGATGTCACCATCTCAATGTCTGTTTCCTGGATGTTTACTGGTGCTGTGAGGGGCTGTCCTTGCCTGCGGCAGTCCACCACCAGCTCCTTAGTTTTTCTCGCATTGATCTGGAGGCAGTTCCGATGGCACCAGTCCACGAAGTCCTGGATAAGTCCTCTGTACTCAGCTTCATCTCCATTGAAGATGAGGCCGACGATCGTAGAGTCATCAGAGAACTTCTGTAGATGGCAGTGTGTTGTGTTGTGTGAGAAGTCCGCAGTATAAAGGGTGAACAGGAAGGGAGCCAAAACCATTCCCTGGGGGGGCCCTGTGCTACCAATGATCGTGTCAGACACACAATCCCAGGTTCTCACAAACTGTGGCCGGTTTGTGAGGTAGTCCAGGATCCACGATGACAGGTGCTAGTCCACCCCTGCGCACAGCAGCTTGTCCTTCAGGATCATCGGTTGGATGGTGTTGAAAGCACTGGAGAAGTCAAAGAACATGATCTTCACCGTGTTCCCAGGCTTCTCCAGGTGGAGCAGGGAACGGTGAAAGAGGAAGATCACTGCATCCTCCACCCCGATGCCATGCTGGTAGGCGAACTGGAGTGGACCCATCGCTGGTCCCACCAGGGGGCGGAGGTGAGCAAGGAACAGTTTCTCCAGGGTCTTCATCATGTGAGCCGTCAGGGCCACTGGTCTGTAACTGTTCAAGTCTTTGGGGTGGGAAGTCTTTGGTACAGGTACCACACAAGATGTTTTCCACAACTGTGGTACCCTCCCCAGCTTCAGGCTCAGGTTGAAGATGTGCTCCACAATCCCACACAGCTGGTCTGCGCAGGACTTGAGGCGCTTTGCACTGATGCAGTCAGGACCCGAGGCCTTCCTCGCCTTGATCTTCCTCAGCTCTGTCCTCACCTGGGTCTTAGTGAGGGTCAGGTTAGGGGGCTGTGTGCTGGTAGTAGGGGGGTGTTGGTGGGGGGGGGGACAGCAGGTCTTGATGACGGTAGAGGCAGCAGTGGTTGTTGTGCAGGCGGGGGGGGGGGGGGGGCGGTTGGTCAAACCTATTAAAAAACAGGTTCAGATTGTTTACCCACTCCCTGCCCCCGTGGCCTGGGGGGAGGTATTCTGGAGCCCAGAGATGGTTTTAAGGTTTCTCCAGACCCCGCCGATGTCACTCTGTTGCAGCTTGTCCTCCATCTTCTATGATGTCCACATGACGTCATAGAAATCATAGGACTGTAGTTCCAGAACAGGGCGAGTTTGCAATTGAACTCGATGAAAGACTAATGATTCCAGGTGGCAAACTGGAAGACATTGTCAGTTGGGTGTATGAGGCCATGACTGTTTGTGTGTGTGTCATGATCATAGGACTTGCTATGACATCATCAAAGATCACAGGCAGTGGTGACGGCAAACATCAAAGGCAGGTTTCACCATGGTTACTGTTGCCAGACAGACACATCATCAAACATCAAAGGCAGGCATCACTGAACGAATGATGACATCAAAGATCAAAGGCAGGAATCAGCATGGTTACTGTTGCCATGGTAACAGTACCTTTTTACGAGCATGCAGAAATGCTTGCTTACACCTGCTTTCTACGGCCATGAGTGGTGACATCAAAGATCAAAGGCAGGCATCACTTTATGACATCATCAAAGATCAAAGGCAGGCATCACTGTACGAGTGGTGATGTCAAAGATCAAAGGCAGGTTTCATAGGACTTGCTATTACATCATCAAAGATCAAAGGCAAGCATCACTGAACATGTGGTGATGTCAAAGATCAAAGGCAGACGTCACTGCACGAGTGGTGAGGTCAAAGACCAAAGGCAGACATCACTGAACAAGTGGTGACGTCAAAGATCAAAGGCAGGCTTCATAGGACTTGCTGTGACATCATCAGTGATCAAAGGCAGGCATCACTGAACGAGTCGTGATGTCAAAGATCAAAGGCACGTATCACCATGGTTACTGTTGCCATGCTAACAGTAGCTTTGTACGGGCATGCAGAAATGCTTGCTTACACTTGCTTTCTATGGGCATGCACGGGTATGCAAGGGCACGCACAGGTATGCACTAATATTTATTAATATGTAACCCTTTTTTAAATATTTAACCCCTGAATAGAAAACACCACTGAGTGTTTTTTCATTGTCATAATTAAAGTTGTGGGTTGATACAAGATACAGTGGGGCAAAAAAGTATTTAGTCAGCCACCAATTGTGCAAGTTCTCCCACTTAAAAGATGGGAGAGGTCTCCAATTTTCATCATAGGTATACCTCAACTATGAGAGACAAAATGAGAAAAAAAAAATCCAGAAAATCACATTGAAGGATTTTTAATGAATTTAATTGGTAAATTCCTCGGTAAAATAAGTATTTGGTCAATAACAAAAGTTCATCTCAATACTTTGTTATATACCCTTTGTTGGCAATGACAGAGGTCAAACGTTTTCTGTAAGTCTTCACAAGGTTTTCACACACTGTTGCTGGTATTTTGGCCCATTCCTCCATGCAGATCTCCTCTAGAGCAGTGATGTTTTGGGGCTGTCGCTGGGCAACACAGACTTTCAACTCCTTCCAAAGATTTTCTATGGGGTTGAGATCTGGAGACTGGCTAGGCCACTCCAGGACCTTGAAATGCTTCTTACGAAGCCACTCCTTCGTTGCCCGGGCGGTGTGTTTGGGCTCATTGTCATGCTGAAAGACCCAGCCACGTTTCATCTTCAATGCCCTTACTGATGGAAGGAGGTTTTCACTCAAAATCTCACGATACATGGCCCCATTCATTCTTTCCTTTCCACGGATCAGTCGTCCTGGTCCCTTAGCAGGAAAACAGCCCCAAAGCATGATGTTTCCGCCCCCATGCTTCACAGTAGGTATGGTGTTCTTTCTCCTCCAAACACGACAAGTTGAGTTTTTACAATAAAGTTCTATTTTGGTTTCATCTGACCGTATGACATTCTCCCAGTCCTCTTCTGGATCATCCAAATGCTCTCTAGCAAACTTCAGACGGGCCTGGACATGTACTGGCTTAAGCAGGGGGACACGTCTGGCACTGCAGGATTTGAGTCCCTGGCGGCATAGTGTGTTACTGATGTAGCCTTTGTTACTTTGGTCCCAGCTCTCTGCAGGTCATTCACTAGATTCCCCCGTGTGGTTCTGGGATTTTTGCTCACCGTTCTCGTGATCATTTTGACCCCTTTGGGTGAGATCTTGTGTGGAGCCCCAGATCGAGGGAGATTATCAGTGGTCTTGTATGTCTTCCATTTTCTAATAATTGCTCCCACAGTTGATTTCTTCACACCAAGCTGCTTACCTATTGCAGATTCAGTCTTCCCAGCCTGGTGCAGGTCTACAATTTTGTTTCTGGTGTCCTTTGACAGCTCTTTGGTCTTGGCCATAGTGGAGTTTGGAGTCTGACTGTTTGAGGTTGTGGACAGATGTCTTTGATACTGATAAAGAGTTCAAACAGGTGCCATTAATACAGGTAACAAGTGGAGGACAGAGGAGCCACTTAAAGAAGAAGTTACAGGTCTGTGAGAGCCAGAAAGCTTGCTTGTTTGTGGGTGACCAAATACTTATTTTACCGAGGAATTTACCAATTAATTCATTAAAAATCCTTCAATGTCACTTCCGGTTATGGCTGCCACGTAGGACGGACGTGTCTCGCTCTGCTCTGCTCCTGGAGAAAAAAAATCGGCAAATAACTCTCTCATTTGGGACAGAACGTATCCCAGCATTTGGGCGAGGATATGTCGGCGAAGCCTAAGGCTGGAAAACCAGGAAAAGGAAAAAGCGAGCCGCCGAAACAGTCCAAATTAACGGACTTTCAGGTCTGTGACGCAGCAAACAAAACTCCATATATGGCGGAGGAGGCTGGCAACGGTGCGATGTCTGCGGGGGGAGGCGCAGATGCGCTGATGGCTGCCATGAGTTCAATGAGAGCGGACTTTTCCTCTAGATTTGATGGGATTATGACAGCGTTGGAAGGAATAAGAAAGGAATTGGGTGACTGTGTAGAACGAACGGCGCAGATGGAGCTCCGTCTCGCTAGTGCTGAAGATGACGTCACCCGTCTTCAATTAAAGGTGCGCACTTTGGAAAAAAAAAATAAATCTCTGGAAGATAATATTTTGGATTTGGAATCTCGGTCGAGACAGAATAATTTGAGGCTGGTGGGTCTTCCAGAGGAATCAGAAGGTCGGGACGTATGTTCCTTTCTGGAAAAGTGGATTCCGGAGGTGCTGGGCAGCGAGGAGTTGCAATCAGCAGTGGTTCTGGAAAAAGCACATCGTATTGGCCCACGGAGAGATAAGGGACCGCCGAGGACCTTAATTATGAAGTTTCTTAGCAACAGAGACAGGATGAAGATCTTCAACGCTGCACGTGCTAAAGGAGAGATTAAACACCAGGACCAGCAGGTGCGGTTCTACCCAGATTTGGCCACAGGAATCCAGCAATTGAGGAAGCAGTTTGACCCCGTACGTAAGGAGCTGCGCAACCTTGGGATTCGTCATGGTGTAATCTATCCTGCGAGACTGCTGACCACGTATGAGGGCAGAACCCACATCTTCAAGACCCCAGAGGAGGCGCAGGAGTTCATCAAGAAGATCAAAGAAGAAGAAGAGACTGGTGGGAGCTAAGCATGAACAAAATATAAGGTAGAATAATTAAGCATTTGCACAGGCATCTGACTGACTTGAAGTAAATAGTAAGTTTACAAAATATAGATTGTATTATATATTAAAAAAAACAAAACAAAAACAAAACAAACAAAAAAAAAACAAAAAAACTATGATGTACAAAGTTGTTAAAAATTTTGGAGTTAAGTTGGAAAACTACAGAGGAGAGTTAATGTTACGTCATTAAAAGCAGTAGAGTTAGGGTGATTGGGAGGATGAAGAAGGAGTGGCTTAGGCTGTTCCCCGTGGGTGTGGAACGGTCGATGGCTATATCGGGAGACAGAATTTTTCTTTTGATTTTGGGGGGTTTGCCACAAGTGTGGGAAGGGGAAATCTGTTTGTGTGTAGTTTGTAGGATGAATGTTCAACCACTCATGTTTTTGCTTCTCTGTATGAGCATGTTTACACTGCAAGGTAATCCCAAACTCTCTATTGATCATGGACCAAAGTGTTAATCTTAATTTAACTTCATGGAATTGCAGAGGTCTACAAAATTTAAAAAAACTTAAACAAGTTATGAATAAAATAAAGGACATGGGTTCAAGAATTGTGTTTTTACAAGAAACTCATCTGATAGAGGAGGATGTTAAAAGAATTAGGAGTAGATGGCAGGGAAGTGTATTCACCTCTTCATTTTCATCCCGAGCCAGGGGAGTTATGACTCTCATACATAAATCAGTTCCTTTTCAAGTGAAAAATGTAATTGGAGACAAATTTGGAAGATATGTAATCATTCAAGGTTCTTTGCTATTAGAAAATATAAATCTTGTGAACTTATATGGTCCCAATATAGATGATCAGAAGTTCTTTGCTAATTTATTTCTCATCTTTTCATCACTTACAGGGCAACATATAATAGCAGGGGATTTTAATTGTACATTGAATCCAGGTGTGGATAGATCAACAGGACTGGATTGTACGCACATTGGATGTAGGATGACTATTAATCATTTTATGAAAGAATTGAGATTGTTAGATATATGGAGAGAAATGAAACCACAAGTCAAAGCCTATTCTTGTTATTCCAGTACCTACAAGACATTCTCACGTATTGATTATTTTTTGATTTCCACAGAATTAAGGTCCAAGATTCAAAACTGCTTTTATGATAACATCGTGATCTCTGATCATGCACCCTGTTGTCTAATATATGTAGATAAAAAATTGACAAAGGAATCAGGTAGATGGCAATTTCAGCATAAATGGCTTCAGGATGAGGAATTTGTCAAGTATATAGAAAAACAGATAGACGAGTTCTTTGACATCAATACTACACAAACATCAGCATGTGTAAAGTGGGAGGCTTTCAAAGCTTTTATTAGGGGACATATTATTAGTTATACAGGATCAAAATCTAAGAAGACTCGAGAGGAGAGAGCTAAATTGGAACATAAAATAAAAAGTCTTCAGGAAAAAGTGTATGCAGGAAGTGACCCAAGGTTGGAGAATGAATTACTGATTTTGAGAGCTGAATACGACAAAAAATCAGCGAATAGAGCTGCCTCGAGTCTTCTAAGATTGAAACAATCTTTTTATGAACAAGGTGAAAAATCAGGAAAATTATTAGCATGGCAGATTAAACAATTGGAAATTAAAACACCAATTACCAGTATTATAAGTAACGGACAGGTAGTTATAGATCCTTTAGAAATTAATAGAGCCTTTAGAGATTACTATGAAAAATTATATGATACCAAAAATGAACCTGATTTAACAAAACTAAATGGGTTTTTGAACGAACTATCTATACCGTGTATTCCAAATGAAAACAGGGAGATATTGGAGTCTAAAATTAGTCAAGAAGAAGTTGGGCTAGCCATTGATAATATGAAATCAGGAAAAAGTGCAGGACCAGATGGTCTTCCAGTTGACCTTTATAAAAAATTTAAGAATAAATTAATAAAACCTTTTTTGGAAATGGTTTTAGAAGCATTTCAAAATAATAATTTACCATCATACATAAATAATGCCTTAATTATACTGCTGCCAAAACCAGGTAAGCCCTCTAATAAATGTGAAAATATGAGACCAATAAGCCTATTAAACGCCGACCTTAAGATAATCTGTAAAATTTTAGCAAGACGAATACAAGAAATTTTACCAAATATTATTAATCGAGATCAGAATGGCTTTATAAAGGGTAGACAAGGCTTCCATAATGTAAGAAGACTATTTAATATTATTTATTTTAATAAAGAAGCACCGGATACAGCTCTCCTATCATTGGACGCCGAAAAGGCCTTTGATAGAGTTGAATGGCCCTTTCTTTTTGAAGTCCTACAAAGGTTTGGACTTGGAAATAATTTCATAAAATGGGTTCAAATAATATACAATAATGCTACAGCAGAAATCCTAACCAATAACAATATTTCAAAACCAATAAAAATCAATAGAGGATGTTGACAAGGCTGTCCACTTTCACCTTTACTGTTTACTATGGCAATTGAACCTTTAGCGATAGCGATACGTTTACATTCACAAATATATGGAATTAAAGTTGGACCAACAGAACATAAAATCTCCCTGTACGCCGATGATATAATTTTGTTTATGTCGAATCTAAAAAAATCAATTCCAACCTTGTTGAATTTAATAAAGAATTTTGGGGAAATATCAGGATATAAAATAAATAAAACTAAATCTTCAATATTAATGCTAAATGAGACCCAGAGAAATTACCCAGCCCCTGAGGTAAATCAATTCAATGTTGTAAATCAGTTTAAATATTTAGGAATCCATATTATGCCTAAGCTAGAATCAGTCGCCAGTGTCAACTATGAAGCCTTAATGTCAGATATCAATGAGTTAACTCAGAGATGGATGTCACTACCAATGTCGATGATCGGGAGAATCAATATACTTAAAAGTAATATTTTACCTAAAATACTTTATTTATTTCAATACATTCCCTTATCACCACCTTTAGATCTATTCTCAAGAATAAAAAAAAAGTTAGTGGAATTTATATGGAACAACAGGAGGGCTAGATTACGTTTGTCTTTATTATATTTACCATTTGATCGTGGAGGTCTGAAATGTCCAAATTTTATGTTGTATTATTGGTCGGCACAACTGAGGTCTATGACATATTATTTTTCATCAAATGATCTCCCTCACTGGACTGAAATGGAATCATACAATTTACCTTTACCTCTTCCCATATTCATATACTCAGATTCGGCAAAAAAATTACAAAAACAAGTTAAAAATCCATTTGTAAAGCATATGATCAAAATATGGTGTGAAGCTAAAAACTATTTAAAAGAACCACAGTTATTGTCACAATTTAGTCCAATATGGGGTAATCAATATTTTAAACCAGGGAGAGCGGACGCTGTATTTAAAGTATGGAATTTAAAAGGGATACAAAAGATTCAGGATTTATATTTGCCATGTGCAGACAACATAATGTCTTTTGAAGAGCTGAGGATCAAATTTAATCTTAATAGAACACATTTTTTTAAATATCTTCAACTTAGAAACTTTATTCGATCAAATCAAAATAAAGCTCTCACTCGACCTATTTATTCATCCTTGGAAAAAATGATGATGAAAGATAGTAAAAGAAAGGGTATTATTTCAGAGTTTTATAACTCATTGACACTATCTTCAAGTGAAAATTCACTGAAAAGATTAAACTACTGGAAAGAAGATCTGCAAATTGAAATTTCAGAGGAACAATGGGAATTGGCTTGTACAGAAGCTCAAACCAAATCAATAAATGCACGCCTTAAATTGATACATTTCAAATGGTTAATGCGGATGTATGTTACACCGGAGGAGTTAAATAGATATAACAAAAATATACCAGATACATGCACAAAATGCATGGAAAGTAAAGGAACCCTATTTCATTGTTTATGGGAATGTAGATTAATAAGAATGTTTTGGGAGGAGGTGAGGGTAACAATTGAAAAAATAATTTCAAAACAAATCATATTGAATCCTAAACTGTTTTTGTTGGGTCTGTACCCAGAAAAGCATAATTTTAATAAAAGTGAAAGAACATTCATAGACCTCAGTTTGCTTAATGCCAAAAAATGTATTGCACTATTATGGAAAAAGACTCATAGACCAGATGTGACTCAGTGGTTAAGACAGATGTTAACAAACCTTCCATTAGAAAGAATAACATATATACTGAAATCAAAGGAAATTGTGTTTGAGAATATATGGAGACCTTTTATTGATTATGTAAAAAATTTAAACATAACTCTTGAAGAAGAAGGTGAATGATGTGTGTGGACCTTGTAAATTCCAAACTGGTGAACATAATATGTATACTTATGTATTGGATTGTCTAGACTAAACAGAGGAGCATTGTTGAAGACTTGATTTTGTTGGTGGTTGTTGGTGTTTTTAGTGCATCTTTTTTTTTTGTAGTACTTTAGTGTTAGTGTTTGATTGTTTGTATCATGTTTGTTAAAAAAAAAATAAAAAAAGGTTCAATAAAGATATTGTGGAAAAAAAAAAAATCCTTCAATGTGATTTTTTGGATTTTTTTTTCCTCATTTTGTCTCTCATAGTTGAGGTATACCTATGATGAAAATTGGAGACCTCTCTCATCTTTCAAGTGGGAGAACTTGCACAATTGGTGGCTGACTAAATACTTTTTTCTCCACTGTATTTGTCCGTTGTTAGTCCTGACTTGACCCCATGTCAGGTCAGGCATTGGGTTGCTTGCTACCAGATAACCATAAAAACTGGTACTACCTGTCTCATGGGTCGGGCCATCGGCTACTCAACCGGCAACCCCGCACTTCTGAAGAGGGTGAAACTGGGTATCCTGGCAGAACTAAAAATATCTGTCACAGGTTTGTGGTGGACCACTCCCAGTTACATGAGGTGAGACTGGACATCCTGGCAGATAAGTACATCTGTCACAAGGTCTGTGGTGGACTTTTGCCAGTTGGTGCATCGTGATATAAGATAAGATAAGGTAAGATAAGCCTTTATTAGTCCCACAATGGGGAAATTCCAGGATTGCAACAGCACAGGGATAGCAACACTCAGAGCAATAATTAAGAAGATACGGAAGATATAAATAAGAGCAGTGGATATACATACATACACATATTAAATATACAGTGGGGCAAAAAAGTATTTAGTCAGCCACCAATTGTGCAAGTTCTCCCACTTGAAAGATGAGAGAGGTCTCCAATTTTCATCATAGGTATACCTCAACTATGAGAGACAAAATGAGAAAAAAAAAAATCCAGAAAATCACATTGAATGATTTTTAATGAATTATTTGGTAAATTCCTCGGTAAAATAAGTATTTGGTCAATAACAAAAGTTCATCTCAATACTTTGTTATACAGTGATCCTTCACTACTTCGCGCCTCACCTTTCGCGCCCTCAGTGCATCGCGGATTTTTCATAAATATTCATCAAAAATTCAAAATTGAGAAAAAATGGGCGGGCGCTAGCAGAAGGCAGGGAGACTACATTAGAACATCTGGTATCAACACGGAGAGCCCGCACAACTCAATATCCACCTCTCTGTTCGCTGTTCTCGTGTTGGCTCGGCTCGGGAATCTCGCAAGCTGATTGGCCGAGACGTTTTACCCAGCTTCTCTCCCTGCCGAGCGCCCATACCCAGCGAAGGAAGACCGCATTCATTGTTCTTTATCGCTCGTGTTGCTTAGTCTCGCTGCGTGGAACTTTTCGCTGTTCTCTTGTGCCTTTTTGTGCGAAATAGTCTTCCCGTCGAGCCACTACGCCGCCTCCTGCAGCTTCTCCAGCTCTATCGGAAGCTGCCCTCGACGATCCTGCGCCTCTAGCACCTGACGATGAGGCGTCACCTGAGGAGCAGTAAAGCTCTCATTAAAGGCCAAATGTCACGTAACAGGGTACTTTAAATATCTTGAAACTAGATATAAAAGGGAACCGATCCGTTCGGGTCTTGGTGCATATGCTTCAGTAACAACGGAATATTCATTAATTTAAAACTGCCGCGCTTGGCCTGACACGGCCCCTGGAATCGCCTAGGGAAGAAGGCGGAAGTGACGAAATCGATTGTACCCGAGTTTGATGCTTGGGGTATTTCAATTGATTGTTTATATGGAGACTGGAAGGTTGAAGTGAGCAACGAGAAAGAAAAAAATTGGATATTTCACCCATACCTTAAAACGGGACTATCAGGGACAGCTGGGTAATAAGGGACACTTCTCTGGGAAATGTTTTCATACCTGTCAAGTGAGACGTTTTCGCCGTACTTCAACACCGTAAAAAGCGGCTATAAGGGACGGCGGAGCAACAAGGGACACCTCTCTGGGAAATGCCCCAAATGCAACTCGTGTTGTTATTGTCAAATATTTTAAGGATTCATGGATATTTGACAATAACACCACAACTCAGCGTCCGGCGCAAAATAAAAAAAAAAGCAGAATTCTGTATTTGTAAGGCGATCTCTCTGTTTCGCAACCGCTGCACAGCTGAACGTGTTAAACCATTGTCCTAATGACTTCTCATTGTAGTGAGAATAGCTCACGCTGAGCGATCAGCCCGCCCCGACAATCAAACTAATGACTGACTCCACACTTCTCGTTGTAGTGATAATGGCTCAGGCTGAGCCATCTGCCAGCACCAGCTGTGGGGGATCACACACAGGACGTGTTCCTCAACACACTCAATTTTTTTCCCCGTATGTTTTTGTTTTGGGCGTACAGAAATGGCAATACGCCCGTTTTTGCTAAAATTGCATTTTCCCCGTATTTTCCTTAAAATATTTGACAATAACAACACGAACTACATTTAAAACATTTCCCAGAAAAGTGTCCCCCACAGCCGCGCTTGGCACCAAAATACGGCGAAAACGTCTCACTTGACAGGTATGCGCCTCCATTTTCATATTGATCTGGTCAATTTCTTGACAGCAGCGGCTCTCCTCCACTGTAATAATAATGGCTTCCGAAAAATCAATATTTATAGGGCTCCCTCGACAGACCCCCTTCGGCTTCGCAATTCTGGAGGCGATTAATGTCCAGTTCAATGACATTTTCCACTGGTTCTGCTCTCTGGTCATCGTTGGAACTGTTGTCATCAGACAAAGCATCTGATTCCGTCTCGGACGGCTCGAACCGGTAAGTTTCTATGCCTCTGTCACTGTCTGAACCACTGACAAAAAAAAAGACAAAAAAAAAAAGACAAAACTAAACTAATTTGTTCACAATCGCTGTCACTTTCCGTCATGATTGTCCAATGTTGATAAGTGTGAATGTGGATAGGCAGGGCAGCCAGGGTACAACTGGTGATGTCAAAAACATGGGCGTGGTCTGGACTGGCTGTCACAAGCCAGCAAGCAAGGTGGGGCCTTCACCTGGTGTATTTTGTGCAATTATGTAAATACAGGTGGGTGATATGGTCTCCGGTATGAATATTTGGTTTAAGCTATGTGTATTTTATCTAAATTCGTTGTCATTTAGAAAAAAAAATTACGTGACATTTGGCCTTTAACCTGTGCAGTAAATCATCTTCGTCTTGAGTTACGTATCTTGTTATAAGAATAAAAGAGTTCTAAAAACATATTTATGTACACTTTATTTACATCTACGTATGTATGTACACTTACACACACACACACACGTATCATATGAGAGAGAGAGTGAGAGAATGAACGTACGTATTATTTATGGGTGACGTCATTAGGGGTGACGCTACTTCGCGGTTTTTCACTTTTCGCGGTCGGTTCTGGAACCCATTAACCGCGATAAGTGAGGGATCACTGTATACTCTTTGTTGGCAATGACAGAGGTCAAACGTTTTCTGTAAGTCTTCACAAGGTTTTCACACACTGTTGCTGGTATTTTGGCCCATTCCTCCATGCAGACCTCCTCTAGAGCAGTGATGTTTTGGGGCTGTCGGTGGGAAACACGGACTTTCAACTCCCTCCAAAGATTTTCTATGGGGTTGAGATCTGGAGACTGGATAGGCCACTCCAGGACCTTGAAATATTTCTTACGAAGCCACTCCTTTGTTGCCCGGGCGGTGTGTTTGGGATCATTGTCATGCTGAAAGATCCAGCCACGTTTCATCTTCAATGCCCTTGCTGATGGAAGGAGGTTTTCACTCAAAATCTCACAATACATGGCCCCATTCATTCTTTCCTTTACACGGATCAGTCGTCCTGGTCCCTTTGCAGAAAAACAGCCCCAAAGCATGATGTTTCCACCCCAATGCTTCACAGTAGGTATGGTGTTCTTTCTCCTCCAAACACGACAAGTTGAGTTTTTACCAAAAAGTTCTATTTTGGTTTCATCTGACCATATGACATTCTCCCAATCCTCTTCTGGATCATCCAAATGCTCTCTAGCAAACTTCAGACGGGCCTGGACATGTACTGGCTTAAGCAGGGGGACACGTCTGGCACTGCAGGATTTGAGTCCCTGGCGGCATAGTGTGTTACTCATGGTAGCCTTTGTTACTTTGGTCCCAGCTCTCTGCAGGTCATTCACTAGATCCCCCCGTGTGGTTCTGGGATTTTTGCTCACCGTTCTCATGATCATTTTGACCCCACGGGGTGAGATCTTGCATGGAGCCCCAGATCGAGGGAGATTATCAGTGGTCTTGTATGTTTTCCATTTTCTAATAATTGCTCCCACAGTTGATTTCTTCACACCAAGCTGCTTACCTATTGCAGATTCAGTCTTCCCAGCCTGGTGCAGGTCTACAATTTTGTTTCTGGTGTCCTTTGACAGCTCTTTGGTCTTGGCCATAGTGGAGTTTGGAGTCTGACTGTTTGAGGTTGTGGACAGATGTCTTTTATACTGATAAAGAGTTCAAACAGGTGCCATTAATACAGGTAACGAGTGGAGGACAGAGGAGCCACTTAAAGAAGAAGTTACAGGTCTGTGAGAGCCAGAAATCTTGCTTGTTTGTAGGTGACCAAATACTTATTTTACAGAGGAATTTACCAATTAATTCATTAAAAATCAGACAATGTGATTTTCTGGATTTTTTTTTTCTCGTTTTGTCTCTCATAGTTGATGTATACCTATGATGAAAATTGGAGACCTCTCCCATCTTTTAAGTGGGAGAACTTGCACAATTGGTGGCTGACTAAATACTTTTTTGCCCCACTGTATATACAAAGTGCGGAGCATTGTAGCAAGATGGAATAAACAGCATAACCGTCTACTTAGTTATCCTACATAGTATGAATATGTACTCATACATACTGTCACCCTCCATAGCGACCGATATTGTCCTAGTTGTATATACTGGAGGGGACCATTGTGTAAGGGGGGGGACTGGAGGGGACCATGCACTACGCAAAGAGCAGAGATAAACAAACCTATCATCTGGTCAGTCACTGCAACAGATACTGGAGTCAGTTTGTCTTGGCCTATCCTTGCCACTGATAATACCTCTATCTGCCAAGAATGTGCCGCTAGTCCAGCAAAAGTTAGCGGTACTCAAATACTTTGCAAGCAGTTTCATGAAATGGTCAGTCAGAAAACAACTCATACCGGCTCTGACATCGCCCGGGTTAACAAGGCCAGGAGTTCCTGGCACCGGAGGGCGAAGGACAGAGCTGCATGGAGGAATCTGATCAGACCTAAATGAAACAGTCATTGTCACCCCCGACAGACTGCTATGATGATGATCAATCCTGATGGCTCTATATTTTTCTGCTATTCAAGCTCATTCACTATATTTAGTAATTGGCAGTGGCTATGGATACGGAAGCTGTATCCCTATGCAAAATGTCTATTGGTACGGAAGAGTTGACAATCCGACAAAACCTTTTCAAATCAGCTCCAAGCCAGCTGCTGCTGTGGCTTAGGTAGATAGTACGATGGGCCTGTGATCAGAAGGTTGCTGGTTTGTGTTCTGCTACTGGCACCTTGTCCAGACCATTTTTCTTGATATCAGGGATGGCAATTTTCCGCCGATTTATTTTCAAATTGATCATTTCTGTGAATCATCTAAATCCGTTCAGAAAATTTTAGGGGGGGGGTAAGGTACCTTATTGTTACCGATTTTAGCAAAAATCAACACGATTACATAAGTGCTTGGCGCTTCCCCTGGTCAAGTCTCCTCCGATAACCCGGATGTTATGTACTCAAGCTACTGCTGTATTGTAAACAGCCCTGCAATTGGATAGTTGCAAACGATTGGACCAATCAAATGGCTCATTGTATGCTTTGTCAAAAATTCATGGCAAAAAAAAATTCATGGCAGGACTTCCGGTTATGGCTGCCACGTAGGACGGACGTGTCTCGCTCTGCTCTGCTCCTGGAGAAAAAAATCGGCAAATAACTCTCATTTGGGACAGAACGTATCCCAGCATTTGGGCGAGGATATGTCGGCGAAGCCTAAGGCTGGAAAACCAGGAAAAGGAAAAAGCGAGCCGCCGAAACAGTCCAAATTAACGGACTTTCAGGTCTGTGACGCAGCAAACAAGGCTCCATATATGGCGGAGGAGGCTGGCGGCGGTGCGATTTCTGCGGGGAATGGCGCAGATGCGCTGATGGCTGCCATGAGTTCAATGAGAGCGGACTTTTCCTCTAGATTTGATGGGATTATGACAGCGCTGGAAGGAATAAGAAAGGAATTGGGTGACTGTGTAGAACGAACGGCGCAGATGGAGCTCCGTCTCGCTAGTGCTGAAGATGACGTCACCCGTCTTCAATTAAAGGTGCGCACTTTGGAAAAAAAAAATAAATCTCTGGAAGATAATATTTTGGATTTGGAATCTCGGTCGAGACAGAATAATTTGAGGCTGGTGGGTCTTCCAGAGGAATCAGAAGGTCGGGACGTATATTCCTTTCTGGAAAAGTGGATTCCGGAGGTGCTGGGCAGCGAGGAGTTGCAATCAGCAGTGGTTCTGGAAAAAGCACATCGTATTGGCCCACGGAGAGATAAGGGACCGCCGAGGACCTTAATTATGAAGTTTCTTAGCAACAGAGACAGGATGAAGATCTTCAACGCTGCACGTGCTAAAGGAGAGATTAAACACCAGGACCAGCAGGTGCGGTTCTACCCAGATTTGGCCACAGGAATCCAGCAATTGAGGAAGCAGTTTGATCCCGTACGTAAGGAGCTGCGCAACCTTGGGATTCGTCATGGTGTAATCTATCCTGCGAGACTGCTGACCACGTATGAGGGCAGAACCCACATCTTCAAGACCCCAGAGGAGGCGCAGGAGTTCATCAAGAAGATCAAAGAAGAAGAAGAGACTGGTGGGAGCTAAGCATGAACAAAATATAAGGTAGAATAATTAAGCATTTGCACAGGCATCTGACTGACTTGAAGTAAATAGTAAGTTTACAAAATATAGATTGTATTATATATTAAAAAAAACAAAACAAAAACAAAACAAACAAAAAAAAAAACAAAAAAACTATGATGTACAAAGTTGTTAAAAATTTTGGAGTTAAGTTGGAAAACTACAGAGGAGAGTTAATGTTACGTCATTA
Source organism: Pholidichthys leucotaenia (assembly GCA_020510985.1). Classification (NCBI taxonomy): domain Eukaryota; kingdom Metazoa; phylum Chordata; class Actinopteri; order Cichliformes; family Pholidichthyidae; genus Pholidichthys; species Pholidichthys leucotaenia. The sequence goes on along the minus strand of CM035841.1, from coordinate 271,400,559 downwards.
AAAGCAGTAGAGTTAGGGTGATTGGGAGGATGAAGAAGGAGTGGCTTAGGCTGTTCCCCGTGGGTGTGGAACGGTCGATGGCTATATCGGGAGACAGAATTTTTCTTTTGATTTTGGGGGGTTTGCCACAAGTGTGGGAAGGGGAAATTTGTTTGTGTGTAGTTTGTAGGATGAATGTTCAACCACTCATGTTTTTGCTTCTCTGTATGAGCATGTTTACACTGCAAGGTAATCCCAAACTCTCTATTGATCATGGACCAAAGTGTTAATCTTAATTTAACTTCATGGAATTGCAGAGGTCTACAAAATTTAAAAAAACTTAAACAAGTTATGAATAAAATAAAGGACATGGGTTCAAGAATTGTGTTTTTACAAGAAACTCATCTGATAGAGGAGGATGTTAAAAGAATTAGGAGTAGATGGCAGGGAAGTGTATTCACCTCTTCATTTTCATCCCGAGCCAGGGGAGTTATGACTCTCATACATAAATCAGTTCCTTTTCAAGTGAAAAATGTAATTGGAGACAAATTTGGAAGATATGTAATCATTCAAGGTTCTTTGCTATTAGAAAATATAAATCTTGTGAACTTATATGGTCCCAATATAGATGATCAGAAGTTCTTTGCTAATTTATTTCTCATCTTATCATCACTTACAGGGCAACATATAATAGCAGGGGATTTTAATTGTACATTGAATCCAGGTGTGGATAGATCAACAGGACTGGATTGTACGCACATTGGATGTAGGATGACTATTAATCATTTTATGAAAGAATTGAGATTGTTAGATATATGGAGAGAAATGAAACCACAAGTTAAAGCCTATTCTTGTTATTCCAGTTCCTACAAGACATTCTCACGTATTGATTATTTTTTGATTTCCACAGAATTAAGGTCCAAGATTCAAAACTGCTTTTATGATAACATCGTGATCTCTGATCATGCACCCTGTTGTCTAATATATGTAGATAAAAAATTGACAAAGGAATCAGGTAGATGGCAATTTCAGCATAAATGGCTTCAGGATGAGGAATTTGTCAAGTATATAGAAAAACAGATAGACGAGTTCTTTGACATCAATACTACACAAACATCAGCATGTGTAAAGTGGGAGGCTTTCAAAGCTTTTATTAGGGGACATATTATTAGTTATACAGGATCAAAATCTAAGAAGACTCGAGAGGAGAGAGCTAAATTGGAACATAAAATAAAAAATCTTCAGGAAAAAGTGTATGCAGGAAGTGACCCAAGGTTGGAGAATGAATTACTGATTTTGAGAGCTGAATACGACAAAAAATCAGCGAATAGAGCTGCCTCGAGTCTTCTAAGATTGAAACAATCTTTTTATGAACAAGGTGAAAAATCAGGAAAATTATTAGCATGGCAGATTAAACAATTGGAAATTAAAACACCAATTACCAGTATTATAAGTAAGGGACAGGTAGTTATAGATCCTTTAGAAATTAATAGAGCCTTTAGAGATTACTATGAAAAATTATATGATACCAAAAATGAACCTGATTTAACAAAACTAAATGGGTTTTTGAACGAACTATCTATACCGTGTATTCCAAATGAAAACAGGGAGATATTGGAGTCTAAAATTAGTCAAGAAGAAGTTGGGCTAGCCATTGATAATATGAAATCAGGAAAAAGTGCAGGACCAGATGGTCTTCCAGTTGACCTTTATAAAAAATTTAAGAATAAATTAATAAAACCTTTTTTGGAAATGGTTTTAGAAGCATTTCAAAATAATAATTTACCATCATACATAAATAATGCCTTAATTATACTGCTGCCAAAACCAGGTAAGCCCTCTAATAAATGTGAAAATATGAGACCAATAAGCCTATTAAACGCCGACCTTAAGATAATCTGTAAAATTTTAGCAAGACGAATACAAGAAATTTTACCAAATATTATTAATCGAGATCAGAATGGCTTTATAAAGGGTAGACAAGGCTTCCATAATGTAAGAAGACTATTTAATATTATCTATTTTAATAAAGAAGCACCGGATACAGCTCTCCTATCATTGGACGCCGAAAAGGCCTTTGATAGAGTTGAATGGCCCTTTCTTTTTGAAGTCCTACAAAGGTTTGGACTTGGAAATAATTTCATAAAATGGGTTCAAATAATATACAATAATGCTACAGCAGAAATCCTAACAAATAACAATATTTCAAAACCAATAAAAATCAATAGAGGATGTCGACAAGGCTGTCCACTCTCACCTTTACTGTTTACTATGGCAATTGAACCTTTAGCGATAGCGATACGTTTACATTCACAAATATATGGAATTAAAGTTGGACCAACAGAACATAAAATCTCCCTGTACGCCGATGATATAATTTTGTTTATGTCGAATCTAAAAAAATCAATTCCAACCTTGTTGAATTTAATAAAGAATTTTGGGGAAATATCAGGATATAAAATAAATAAAACTAAATCTTCAATATTAATGCTAAATGAGACCCAGAGAAATTACCCAGCCCCTGAGGTAAATCAATTCAATGTTGTAAATCAGTTTAAATATTTAGGAATCCAAATTATGCCTAAGCTAGAATCAGTCGCCAGTGTCAACTATGAAGCCTTAATGTCAGATATCAGTGAGTTAACTCAGAGATGGATGTCACTACCAATGTCGATGATCGGGAGAATCAATATACTTAAAAGTAATATTTTACCTAAAATACTTTATTTATTTCAATACATTCCCTTATCACCACCTTTAGATCTATTCTCAAGAATAAAAAAAAAGTTAGTGGAATTTATATGGAACAACAGGAGGGCTAGATTACGTCTGTCTTTATTATATTTACCATTTGATCGTGGAGGTCTGAAATGTCCAAATTTTATGTTGTATTATTGGTCGGCACAACTGAGGTCTATGACATATTATTTTTCATCAAATGATCTCCCTCACTGGACTGAAGCT
>CM035841.1:265816227-265991937 GCA_020510985.1 Pholidichthys leucotaenia | reverse complement strand
TCCCACCATTTTGATCGACGCGCGAACCCACCGGATGTGCCAGCGAATGGATGAATCAAAAACGCGGCGGCACCATGCAGCTGGGACCACGGGGCAGGGGCGCCCCGTGGAGACATTGCAGATTAGAGGGGGCATACCTACCTGCTGCCACCCTGTGCTCCAGCCTTAGCCCTGTTGGCCCAGACTGGAGCGCGCGCACATCCGCATCGCTAACCTGCTCCGCGGCCATGGCTGCATAATCTAACCCCACGCAGACCGGGGCTGCGAGCGCTTCAGCGCCGCAAGCCCGGCCCGCATCCGCGGCCACCGGTGTCTGCCCCCTGGGGGCCTGGCGTTGCAACTGCGCGCGAAAGACAATCTGCCACTACATTGTGTTTGCCCGCTACATGTTGAATATCGGTGGTGAACTCCGAAATCGCGGCCAGCTGTCTCTGCTGTCGGCCCCGACCAAGGCTCTGAAATCTTGGCCATAGCAAATGTTAAGGGTTTGTGGTCTACAAACGCGGTGAAAACGGCGCCCTTCCAGCCAGAACTGGAAATGGCGGATGGCCAAATGCAGGGCTAAAAGCTCCCTATCGAATGCGCTGTATTTCCTCTCGTTATCGCGCAAGGTTTTGCTGAAAAATGCAAGCGGTTGCCAGCTCCCTGCTACCAGTTGCTCGACGACAGCCCCAACTGCTACGTCCGGAAGCGTCCGTGGTTAGCGCCATACGAGCTGTTGGCACCGGGTGTGCCAACAACACAGCGTTCGCCAGGGCCGACTTGACCTGGGAGAAAGCGCGCTCCCGTTCGGGGACCACTCGACTTTATTTGCAGGTTTTTGGTTTTTTAGTGCCGCGTACAGTGGGTGCATGAGCTGTGCTGCGCTGGGAAGGAAACGGGTTATAAAAATTGACCATCCCCAAAAATTCCTGCAATGCTTTAACCGTCTGCGGTTGGGGAAACTCCGTTATCGCGTGTACTTTGTCGGGCAGCGGGACCGCTCCTTCTGGAGAAACGCGGTGCCCCAAAAAATCGATTTGCGCTACCTCGAACTGGCATTTCGCTGGGTTAATTATTAACCCATGCTCTGTCAGCCTCTGAAAAACCGCTGTGAGGTGGCGTTCGTGTTCATCTTCGGATGTACTGGCTACTAAAATATCATCCAAGTAGACGAACACGAAAGGGAGGCCGCGCAACACCGCATCCATCATACGTTGGAACGTCTGTGCGGCACCCTTGAGGCCAAAAGGCATGCGCAAAAATTCGAAAAGCCCAAAGGGGGTTATTACTGCCGTTTTGGGTATGTCTTGAGCGCGGACTGGGACTTGGTGATAACCGCGCACCAAATCTATTTTGGAAAAAATGCGCGCCCCCGCCAAATGTGCTGAAAAATCCTGGATGTGCGGAATCGGGAAGCGGTCGTGTGCTGAAGCATTATTTAACCTGCGGAAATCACCGCAAGGCCGCCACAAGCCGTCGGCCTTAGGAACCATGTGCAGCGGTGAAGACCAAGGGCTGTTAGAGCGCCTAATGATGCCCAGTTTTTCCAAGTTGGCGAATTCCTCACGCGCGATGGCCAGTTTAGCTGGGTCCAAGCGCCGAGCTTTTGCAAAAAACAGGGGGGCCAGAGGTAGTTATGAAGTGCTCGACCCCGTGTTTGGCTACTGACGCTGAAAATATTGGGACCGTGAGTGCTGGGAACTGATTAAGTAGTGCATGAAACTTACCACCCGCAGCTGTGACATTGGGATGTGCAGTAGGCGGGGCCACCCGAGCTGTACAGGAGATAGTGGAAAGACAGTGCATTAACCATACGTCTATTAGTAAGATCAACTAATAAACCATTTGAGCACAAAAAATCAGCACCTAGCATGTTATTGCTGACTGCAGCTACGACGAAAGTCCACTCGAAGGTGTGACCGTGGAAGGATCGGAGGAGCGTCTTCTCCCCGTAGGTCTTGATCGTCGAGCTGTTTGCCGCTAGCACCAGGGGTCCGCTGGAAGGCGCCAGCAGGTCCGCGTAGGAAGGCTTGACGAAGCTCAGCTGGGAGCCTGTGTCCACCAGGAAATCCTTCCCAGAATTTGCGTCTGTCACGAAAAGCAGCTTGTTCTTCGCGCCAAGAGCAGCAGCTGCTACCGACTCTCAGTCTTGGCGTTTCCCTGGCGCTTGTATCGGCACGGTGGGATGCACTGGTGCGCCCTCTCGGCGAAGCGTCGATGATAAAAGCAGAGGGTGCCGTCCGCTCCGCTCCTCCTGGTCTCTGCCGCTGCTGACGTCAGTGGGTCCGGTGCTGCAGCCTCTGGTCTCCCCTTGTCTCGCGGGATGCGTTCAGCTCCGTTGCCGCCATCGTGGCTGCGTGTCATCTATGGGCGTCGACGAGCCGCTGTGCTTCCTGGCCCAGCCCGTGGTAGTCTCGGTTGTTCAGCAGCTGTGAGCTGGCCAGGGTGACTCTCACTGCTGGCGGTAGTGTTCTGAGGAAGAGGTAGGCGAAGATAAAATTGTCGTCGTCTTCGCCTCTCAGGTTCATCATCCTCGCCATCAGATCCGCCGGCCTGTCTGCTTCGCCTTCTGTCAATGCCAGAAGCTTCTCTGCTCGCTCTCCCTGCGAGGGAACCTACGCCAGGATCCTGTTTGTGGACTTCAGCTCCACATTCAACACCATCCGCCCTGCTCTGCTCCGGGACAAGCTGTCCCTGCTCAACGTGCCTGACTCCCTCTGCAGGTGGATCACCGACTTCCTGACGGACCGGAGGCAGCATGTGCGGCTGGGAAAGACTGTCTCAGACTCTGCTAGCATCAGCACGGATCACCCCAGGGCTGTGTACTTTCCCCCCTACTCTTCTCCCTTTATACCAACTCCTGCACCTCCAGCCACCAGTTTGTCAAGTTGATCAAGTTTGCGGACGACACCACCCTCATCGGGCTCATCTCCAACGGCGACGAGTCCGCCTACAGGAGAGAGGTGGCCCCAGCTGGCGTCCTGGTGCAACAACAGCAACCTGCAGCTGAACGCTCTGAAGACAGTGGAGATGATTGTGGACTTCAGGAAAGTCACAACCCCTCTGCCCCCCCTCACCCTCACAGGCTCTCCCATCACCACTGCTGATTCCTTCCGCTTCCTAGGCACCACCATCACCAGGGACCTCAAGTGGGAGCCGACCATCAGCTCCCTCATCAAAAAGGCCCAGCAGAGGATGTTCTTCCTGCGGCAGCTGAGGAAGCTCAAGCTACCCACCAAGATGTTAGTGCAGTTCTACACAGCCATCATCGAGTCCATCCTCACCACCTCCATAACCGTGTGGTACGCAGGAGCCACTGCCAGGGTCAGACTAAGGCTGCAGCGCGTCGTGCGCACTGCTGAGAAGGTGATCGGCTGCAAGCTCCCATCTCTCCAGGATCTGTACATCTCCAGGACCCGGAGGCGTGCTGGCCGGTTCATAGCCGATCCCTCACACCCTGGTCACGTACTGTTTGCCCCTCTCCCCTCAGGTAGAAGACTTCGGTCCATCCAGACTAAAACCTTCCGTCACATGAACAGCTTCTTCCCCTCTGCCATCAGACTGCTGAACACTAAGTGACTTAATGACTCTCGTGCACTATGTACAGCAGCTCAACCAGACTCATGTCAATCATCACTCTTTTCTTCCTGCATTACCGACTGCACTATATGGTTCTCCACATTATCTGCTGCTCGCTAATATATTTAATCTGCTGACTGGTATTACTCACTCTTATTCTACACTTTATTGCATGTATAGTTTATTTCTTTTATTTTATCATGTTTAATGTTGCAGCATTGCACCGAGACAAATTCCTAGTTTGTGTACTACATGAACAATGGCAATAAATCTGATTCTGAGGGGGTGAAAGCACGAATGAGGGCGGCTTTCAGTGCGCCATACTTGTCGTCCTGAGGCGGGTGGTTGGTCAGGCTCTCCACCCACTGCACTGTGTGGCTGTCCAGCTTCGCGACGACATGGTAGAACTTCGTTGCGTCTGCTGAAATTCCCCAAAGGTGGAACTGCGCCTCCACAGTGGTAAACCAGGAGCGCGGGTTGTGTTGCCAGAAATCGGGCAGCTGTAGTGTGGTAGCTGCGTTAATCCGGTTGGCTCCTGAAGAGTCCGGTGTGGGAAGGTCGTCGTCACCGGCCATAATTTGTCGTAGGTCACCAGTGTAGAGGATGCCTTCACAGATGAGACTGAGTTTATTTCTCAGGATTGGTTTATTGAAGGGTCACATCCTCTATCAATCTCAGAAAGTCGAAAAGAGACAGAACAATCATCTTTCACAGTTCTTATACTCTCCCCAAGTCACACACCCCCAATCCCACAGTCCTTCAGCAAACATACAGCCCCCGAGCCTCCTTGGCATTCCCATTGTCTCTTATAGTAGAGCCATTTTTGGGGGTTTCGTGACCAACCTCCCAGGACCTTTTTTTCTCACTGGATTTAGCATTCTAGACCCATTTTAATGAAAATAAGCTCCCATGTACCTCCCAAAAATTACGGGAAACCTTTTTTTTTTTGCCCAAAATTCAAAATGGCCGCCAAAATGCATACCACCACCTATATCTCAGTAACTAATTCAGCTAGGAGGTTGATTTTGGTGTCTAGACATAGGTTTTTTGGGGTCAAGCATTCCATTAATGCTATTAGTTTACTTGTGAAACAAACCCAAAGGCTTCCCAAAGGCAAGTTCGGAGGGTCAATTCGGGGAGGACTTGAGATCACTGAACACCCAGAAGTCCTCGCAACATGAGGACGTCATTGTAGCTGATGCCTAGGCCATCTTTGTGCAGCAGGTCTACGATCTCTCTACTTTTGGTCATTCCATGTAGCAAGACAGAGAGATTCACCTCAAAGGAAGTGCGCCTTCCTGTGATGTAGCTCGTGAGGATCGACCCAATGGTCCGGACAGATGGGTTGTCATCAACTTCTGATTTACTTGGGTGTTTTAGCCATGTTATTAGCTTTAGGAGTAGCCCATTTAGGTCCTCCTTTTTCTCCAACTCTTAATACATATGGAGGCCAGGGAACAGTATCAGTCGCTTCAACTTGCTCTTTGAGTCGTACTGCCACGTTCTTCACCAACTGATCCTCGCTTATGCCTAAGGAAGATAGTGCTGCTTCTACATAGGTAGCTGCAGCTTTCTTGTCATATACCAGTTCACTCTCATTTAACCGACTACGTCTATGGAAGCCAATGTCCTCCTCAAATTCCTTTATAAGAATTCCCTTCACATAATTCGACTTTACTTTTGCGTCATGTCCATGATTTAAGATAATTCGTTGATAGTCCTCCAGTAGACTCTGCAATGTCCGAAATTCATGTTCATCAAAGATCACCTTACGAACATGATTGAAGAAGATGGCTTGTGCTTCTCGCAGATTTACATCCTGCAGGTGTTGAGTGACTTCTTCTGTAAGAGGCTGGGAATCGGGAATGTAGTGTTTCCAGCAGCCGCGATGGTAACGGATTTCCCACCCGAAAGCTGTTTCACAGTCTGGAATGGATGCAATCAGCGTGTTGAGCCTCGACCTCAGGACCGGATCATTCAGGTGTACAGTGTGTAACTTGAATTTTCTCCAGGCGTCCTTTGTTGATATTAGGAGCAATTGTTTCCAGTCCCGGTGACTGCTTTTCTGTGGTCCCTTATTGCACCACACGCATAGGTTCTTGTCATGCACAATACCAATGTTGGACCGGAGCCTCTTCGGTGAAAAGAGAGAAGCAGATGGAGATGGATCCCCCTGAACTGATTGATTGTCTCTTTCAAGATCTACCTCTAATTTATGCTTACGTTTCTCGGCTTGAGATAGACAACGCTTGTTAGATAACGTGGTGTAACATGTCTGGTGCATATAATGCCCTTTTGGCCCTTTGGCCCAATCAATATTCCCACATTGAAACCGATCAAGTCCTTTCCATCGTAGAGTTTTTTCACGAATTCAATTCCATTTTTGGTCCTTGGTATTATCCAAAGAGTCACTTTTGGTACATGGTTGACCACAACGTAGAATGCATTCGTATTCACCGGAAGACGTTGATGGTAATTCATCGTTGTCACTTGCAGTATCCATTTTATCCCTCACTTTATATGAATAAGTGTCTGAAAACAAAAACAAATTTGTCATTATCAGAACAGAGGAGAGAAAAAGGAGGGATGACAAGACCTAGAGTCAAAGGCCCTTGTACTGTCTACTGTCATTACGGTAGCATTAAGCAAGCAGCATGGTCAATATGCTAACATTACCTGACTATACAGTATGGAACAAGATTCAGAATTCTAACCTCTCCAGATAAGTTTAAAGCTAAATTTATACATACCTGGCAACCTTGGTTAAATTGGAAAGATTAGGACTACATATTATGGCAGCACAGACGTTACAAAATCACTGCATCCTCTCTCTTGCTATGCAAAAAGGAATCAATGAATCAAGCATAGGATTCCGGGAATCCTAAGGGGGATTACCCAAGTGTTCCTCAGTGAAATCACTGAATCAATGCAGGAGCTTTCTAATAATTATTAAAAATGAATGTAAGGATACCTCATTTGACATTTTTAGCTCATTTGGTGACTGATATGAAAAAGTCCATTGCATGTGAAAATGACAGCCGGCCGCCATCTTGGATTTCTTGATTATGTAATCATTTAAACACACTTTTATTGGAATAAACAGATAGTATGACCCCTTAAACCTCTGTTTTGACACCAACATCAGCTTTCTAGGTGCCTTAGTAGTCAAGAAACAAAAAAAATGTTAATCGGTGGCCATATTGGCGGCCATATTGGATTTCATCGTGATGGGTTTGTTTCACAAGTAAACTAATAGCATTAATGGAATGCTTGACCCCAAAAACCTATGTCTAGACACCAAAATCAACCTCCTAGCTGAATTAGTTACTGAGATATAGGTGGTGGTATGCATTTTGGCGGCCATTTTGAATTTTGGGCAAAAAAAAGGTTTCCCGTAATTTTTGGGAGGTACATGGGAGCCTATTTTCATTAAAATGGGTCTAGAATGCTAAATCCAGTGAGAAAAAAAGGTCCTTGGAGGTTGGTCACGAAACCCCCCAAAATGACTCTACTATTATCCTTCTATCCCCCGGGGCTCCTGCTGGGACATTCTCTCCAACTTCACGCCTCCTGCAAAACCAACTTCACAACTCCCGTAGATCTCTGCAGGGTCAGGTCCTCTTTGTCCTTTGAGACGTGAAGCCTCCAAAACATGCACAGTCATGCTTACTAGGTATATGTGGGAAATATGGATACAATATATGCGCCATAGTGGAATTTATATGGAACAATAGGAAGGCTAGATTACGTTTGTCCTTAATATATTTGCCATTTGATCGTGGAGGTCTGAAATGTCCAAACTTTATGTTGTATTACTGGTCAGCACAACTGAGGTCTATGACATATTATTTTTCATCAAATGATCCTCCTCACTGGACTGAAATGGAATCATACAATTTACCTTTACCTCTTCCCTTATTCATATACTCAGACTCGGCTAAAAAATTACAGAAACAAGTTAAAAATCCAATTGTAAAGCACATGATCAAAATATGGTGTGAAACCAAAAAATATTTAAAAGAACCACACTTATTGTCACAATTTAGCCCAATATGGGGTAATCAATATTTTACACCAGGGAGAGCGGATGCTGTATTTAAAGTATGGAATTTAAAAGGGATTCAAAAGATTCAAGACTTACATTTGTCACGTTCAGATAACATAATGTCTTTTGAAGAACTGAGGATTAAATTCAATCTTAATAGAACACATTTTTTTAAATATCTTCAGCTTAGAAATTTTATTCGATCAAATCAAAATAATGCTCTCACCCGACTTACTTATTCATCCTTGGAGAAAATTTTGACGAAAGATAGTAAGAGAAAGGGTATTATTTCAGAGGTTTTTTTTTTGTAACTTAGATTTTTATTCATTTTTCATCATATATAATGCATTCAGATCACATTCTACATTTAAAAAACAAAGGGGTTAGGGTAGGGAAAAATAAAAAAAATAAACAAAATAAAAATAAAAAATAAAAAAAAATAAAAAATAAAAGGGGGGGGGACAAATGTTGGAGCATCAAGTTTTTAGTTTCCATCTCTTAATTCTTCTGGTTTTTTCAGTGTCTTTGGTTATTCTTTCAATTTCTGCCTCGTTGTTGCACTTTGTAGTGTGTCCATTTCCGCCATTTTTTCTCCCATATTCCTTCTTGCATTCTTCGTCGATATGTTAGTTTTTCCATCATACGTATGTCCTCAACAATGTCAGTCCATTGTTCTTGGTCAGGAAGAACTTCTGATCGCCATTTTTTTGTGATAGTTTTTTTACATGCAATCAACAAGATTTTAACTAGATATCTGCCCTCAGCCTGTATAACACTGTCTTTTTTAAGATCACATAAGTACATCAGGTTACAGTTCATTGGTATATTATATCCTAATATCCTCTGTATTGTCACATGCATAGATTTCCAAAATGATGATATTTTGTAGCATTTCCAAAACATATGTGAGTGGTCTGCATTTTGAGCCCCACATCCCCTCCAGCATAAAGATTGGGTATTTGTATATTTTCCTTGAATCTGTGGTGTAATGAAAAAGCGAATCAGGTTTTTCCATCCAAATTCCCTCCATGCCCTTGAATTTGTTGATGTGTGTTGTGTTTTCCATATTTCCTGCCAGCTTTCTTCTGTTATGTTTAAATTGAGCTCTTTCTCCCATTTCTCCTTTATATAGTTACTTGTATGATTGTTTGTCATAAGTTTCTGATATAGTTTTGAAATAATTCTTATTTTATTTCCTGCATATGAGCTTAAAATAAGTTGTATAATCTCGTTCACATCTGTTTGGAGGTTATGCCTAATCTTCTTCATATAGTAATCTCTCATCTGCAGATATCTGAAAAATTCCGATCTTTCTAATTTAAATTTTCTCCTGATATTTACAAAGCTCCCGAGATCTTTTTTTCCGATATTGCCCCATGCTGTGATTCCCTTGTTCACCAGATTTTTGTATCCCCTATCTTGTTTTGCCGGTTCAAACTGACTGTCAAATGCTACCCATTTCAATAGTTTTATGTCTTCCCTTATATTATATTTTTGTACTATTTTATACCACAGTTCTAAAGTAAATTTAGTGATTGGGTCTATTTGTTTGATTTGCTTATATGCATCTTTATCCCCTATTATGCTTTGTACTGGGAGTCCCTCAATTTCCTTTTCCATTTCTTTCCATTTTGCCTCATATCCCTCGTCGCACCAACATATGATATATCTTATTTGTGCTGAGTAGTAATATTCCTTTAGACTCGGTAGGCCCATGCCTCCTTTCTCTTTTGGTAATTGGAGGGTTTTATATTTCACTCTTGGTTTTTTACCTCCCCAAACAAATCTCGATATAATCCTGTCCCACTTTGAGAATTGGGCATCTGGAATCTCTGTTGGTATAGCCTGGAAGAGGTAAAGTAATCTAGGTTGTATGCTGATTTTGACTGTCTCAATTTTTGAATTCAGATCCATATTTAAGATTGACCATCTATCAATATCTTTTTTTATTTCTTGTTCCAACCTATCATAGTTTGCTTTATATATTTTGCTTAGGTCTTTAGGTATGTTCACTCCAAGGTATTTTATTTCTTTTTGCTTCCAGTTTAGTTTGATCTTATCAGTTATCTGGTTTAGAGGGTTATAGTGGAATGTCAGTATTTGTGTTTTTGTTATGTTTATCTTGTATCCTGATAATTTTCCAAAATTTTCTATCAAGTTCATCATTTCCATTATTGATTTATCTGGTTGTTCAAGGTAAACTATAATATCGTCTGCAAATAGCCCAATCTTGTGTTCCGCCCCCTTTATTGTTACACCTTTTAATTTCTTATTTTGTCGTATTGCTTGAGCCAATGGTTCTATGAACAGAGCAAACAAGGTGGGCGATAAGCAGCATCCCTGCCTAGTTGATCTTTGTATATTTACTTTGTCTGTTAAGCTACCGTTTATCTTGATTCTTGCCACAGGTTCTTGATATAGCGTCCTTATGCATTGTACTGATTTTTCGTTAAATCCAAAGCGCTCCAGTACACTATATAGGAATTTCCAGTTAACCCTGTCAAATGCTTTTTCTGCGTCTAAACTCATTATTACTGCGCTTTTCTTTTCTTTATGTATTTGGTTAATTATATGTATTGTTCTCCTGATATTGTCATGTGTTTGGCGTCCCTCTATGAATCCAGTTTGATCATCTTCTATCAATTCCGTCAAGAATGTCTTTATTCGTTTACATATAATTGTTGTGTATATTTTATAATCTACATTTAATAAAGAGATTGGTCTATAGTTTCCGCATTGTTCTTTATCTTTCCCTGGTTTTAAAATAACTGAAATGATTGCTTCGTTCCATGTTGGAGGTATTTTGTTGTTGTTCAACGTCCAATTAAATGACTTTAGGAGTTGTGGTGTGAGTTCTTCTATAAACAGTTTATAAAACTCAGATGGGTATCCATCACTACCTGGTGATTTACCATTTTTAAGTGACTTAATCACATCTCTGATCTCTTGTGTTGTTATTTCTGCTGTTAGTTTTTCATTTTGTTGATTTCCTATTGATGGCAAGTCCAATGTGTCTAGAAATTTTTTGATATCTTTAGTATTTGTTTCTTCAGGTTGCGAGTATAGTTCTTGGTAGAAATTATGGAAAATTTCTTCGATGTTTTCTGGGTTAACTGTGGTTTTATTTGTGGTGGGGTCTTTAATCTTGTATACATTATTCATTGTTTGTTGTTTTCTTAACCGTTTTTGCCAGCAGTTTTGTGGCTTTTGGCCCGTTTCATAATATTTTTGCTTTAGATATCTATTTTTCCTTTCAATTTCATCCATTTGTGTTTCTTTTATCTTTGTTTTTTCTTCTTTAATTTCTTGATATATTTTTGGATCATTTGTGCTTTGATGTTTACGTTCTAATTCCCTCAGTCTCTCACATCTTTGTTCATACGCTTCCAGTTTAGTCTTATTTGCTTTTCCTGTTTCAACAATTAATTTACCCCTTAACACGGCTTTTAGTGCGTCCCATAGTATTGTTGGGTCCACTTCTTCATTGTCATTCTCTTGGATATATTCGTTTATGTTTATTTTTATTCTTTCTTTCATTTTCTCATCATTTAACAGTCCTACGTTAAGTTTCCATGTTGTTTGTCGTTTTCTATTGTTTAAATATATTTCCATGTATATAGGATTATGATCTGATATTTCTGCCCCTCCAATCCAACAATTTCTCACCCTGTGTCTGTCACCTTCATTCATAAGGAAGTAATCTATTCTAGAGTGTACTTTATGGGCTGCTGAATAATGTGTATAGTCTTTTTCGAGTGGGTGTAGGTCCCTCCATATGTCTACCATACCCATTTCTGCCAGTGAGGTTCTTATGAACTTTGTTACATGTTTTTTTGTCTTCTTAACACTTGTTGTGTCAACTTCATGATCCATGACAGCATTTAAGTCTCCTCCACAAATTAGGACTCCTTCACTGTGTGTTGCTATGAGATCAAACAGATGTTGAAAAAAAACCCTTGTCACTTTCTGGTGGGGCATAGATGTTCACTAATGTGATCTGCATACCATCTATTCTTCCCTTTATTATTACATACCTGCCTTCTTTATCCTGGATTTCCTGTTCACTTTCAAATTGTATTTTGTTTGAGATTAGTATCATAACCCCCCTTTTTGCTCCTCCCTTAAATGAACTGTAGTAGGAGTTCTTATAGCCAAATCTCTTTAGTTTCACATGTTCTGCCTTGCTCAAATGTGTCTCTTGCATAAATATAATTTCAGCTTTTTCCTTCTTGAATTTTCTTATTATTCTTTCCCTTTTAACAGGTGAGTTCAGACCATTCACGTTTAGTGTCATTATCTTAAGATTTTTACCCATATTCATGTTTTTCCATTTTTTTAACTTGTGCTCCTAACCCCTTTAACAACAAAAATAACACATATTTATATAAAAACACATTAAAAAAACTCGACCTCCGTACTTTGGGCCTTTCTTCTGCCCACTGGTCCCTGTTGGTGGGTGGGGGGTTTGTCTTCACAGAGTGAAGGGCCCTCCCTAGACTTCTAATTACTATCAAAGTAATAGTCATAAGTCTAGAAATGTCCAACAAATATCACTTAAACCTCTCCTAGCCGTCTGTTTCTCTTTTACCTTGTCTTCTTGGCCTTCATTTCTTCTGTGCCTTTCTTAATCTTTGTTATGATCTAGGCTTTCAGTTGAAAGCCTTGTAGCTTGTCCTGGGCCCGCTGCTCTACGTCTCTCCCCCTTCTTCCGCCGTTCACTCGTCTCCACTCCGTCTGTCGTGGTGCGTTCAGGGCCGCCGCTGCTCCAGCCGTCTCCTTCGGCACGCTCACCTCAAGGCCCCGCTCCATCATATCCCGCGCTGCCTCTTCGGCCGTGTTGTAGGTTCTTGTGCCTTCCTCCCAATGAATCCTCATTTTCGTTAGCGGCGTTTGGAATCTAATTTTTTTCTCTTTCAGCGTTTTTTTTTAATATTGGCATATTTCTTCCGCTGCTGCACGATTTCTGTCGGGTAGTCATGGTCAAAAAATACCTGTTTGTCGCCGATTCGTATCTTTTTTTTCCATGCTTGCGTCAGGATTCTTTCCTTTATGTCATATTTCACAAAGTTTACCACAACTGACCTGGGTGGAGAGTTTGTTTTCGGGTTCTGTGCCGGTGTTCTGTGCGCCCGTTGAATCTGCAGATCCGTTTCTCCGGGTATTTCCAGTTCTTTTTTTAAGAACTGATCCATGAATTTTGTCATCGAGTTGCCTTCAATGCCCTCCGGAATTCCAAAGATGCGCATATTGCTTCGTCGGGATCTGCTCTCCAAGTCGTTTATTTTCTCCTGCATCCTCTGCGTTTGCGTCGTCAGGGTCTGTAGTTGTTCGTTTGCCTCGCTTTTCCAATCTTCTAGTTCCGAAATTCGGGTCTGCGCTTCTGTCATACACGCCCGCTGGGAGCGCAGCTCCTCCATGTTTTCCGTTAATTTACGCTCCATTTCTCTTCGGAGGTCCATGATTTCCTCCTTAATTTCTTTTTTCAGTTCCTCCTTAAGAGCCGCGAAATCCTGTTGTAGCTGTCGCTTGAATTCTCTCAACTCTTCACCCAAACTGGCGATGCCAGCGTTCATGTTGTCGAGTCTGGTGTCCTCCATTTTCTCTGCTGTGGACATCTCGTTTTTTTGGGCTTTGCGTACAGCGGTTTTTCCTGCGTTGTTGGAGAGGAATTCTTCAATTTTACCCTGTTTTTGTCCTTGTGCCCGGTTCCTTCGTGTTTTCATCCCTTAGTTTATTGATTCGTTTATGTCGAGTTGGCCATTTACCGATGATTTTTCATCCGGCTAGGGAGAGCTCTTTGTTTAAGTGTTATGTCTCTCCGCCATCTTCCCGGAAGTCCCTTATTTCAGAGTTTTATAACTCATTGACACTATTCTCAAGTGAAAACTCACAGAAAAGACTGAATTATTGGAAAGAAGACCTGCAAATTGAAATTTCAGAGGAACAATGGGAATTGGCTTGTGCAGAAGCTCAAACCAAATCAATAAATGTACGTCTTAAACTGATACATTTTAAATGGTTAATGCGAATGTATGTTACACCAGTGGAGTTAAATAGATATAACAAAAACATACCAGATACATGCACAAAATGTATGGAAAGTAAAGGAACCCTATTTCACTGTTTATGGGAATGTAGAAAAATCAGAATGTTTTGGGAAGAGGTGAGGGTAACAATTGAAAAAATAATTTCAAAACAGTTCACATTGGCCCCTAAACTGTTTTTGTTGGGTCTGTATCCAGAAAAACATAACTTTAATAAGAGTGAAAGAGCATTCATAGACCTCGGTTTGCTTAATGCCAAAAAATGTATTGCACTATTGTGGAAAAAGACTCATAGACCAGATGTGACTCAGTGGTTAAGACAGATGTTAACAAACCTTCCACTAGAAAGAATAACATACATACTGAAATCAAAGGAAAATGTGTTTGAGAATATATGGAGACCTTTCATTGATTATGTAAAGAAATTAAACATAACTTCTGAAGAAGAAGGTGAATGATATGTGTGGACCTTGCAAATTCCAAACTGGTGAATGTATATTATGTATACTTATTTAATAGATTACCTAGACTAAACAGAGGAGCATTGTTGTTGATTTGCTTTTGTTAATGGTTGTTGTTGTTTTTAGTACTTATTTTTTTTAGTTTTTTTTTTAATTTTTAAATTACTTTAATGTTAGTGTTTGACTGTCTGTGCCTCCTTCCTAAAAAAAAAAAACAAAAAAAAAAACAAAAAAAAAAAACAAGGTTCAATAAAAAATTGTGGAGAAAAAAAAAAGAAGCAAGATTCAATCTTGATCAGACAGATTTAGAGGTACCAATTAAGGTGGCAGAGTTTTTAAATCTTTGTTCCCCTAAATTGATATCGAAACTATACGGACTATTATCAAAACTGGATGAGTCAGTATCTCTTCCAATATCAAAATGGGAGACAGACTTATCGATCAATAAGGATGAAAGGTTCTGGACACAAATATGTTTATACACTTTTAAGATGACTAAAAACTCTAATTTACAACTCATGCAGTATAAAGTTCTGCATAAAATTCATTACACAGGACAAAGGGTGTTCAAAATTGGCCCGAGTCACACAAATATCTGCTTCTACCGCACCAGCAACATCCCGGATAGCTATATGCATGCTATGTGGTCCTGTGCACAGGTTGAAAAGTTCTGACGGAAGACATGTGAGGACCTGTCGGCATGCCTTGAGTATCGTGTCCCATCCTCACCCACACTTTGCATATTAGGTGATTTAAGTGAAATAAATATAGAGGTAAGGATGTCACACATGGTTCTCACTGCCTTATGCATTGCAAAGAAAACTATCCTCATGAATTGGAAATCAAGAAATAATTTATGCATGACTCACTATAATAACTTACTATTAGATTATATTAGCCTGGAGAGAATGTCTGCCTCCTCAAATAATCAATTGGCTGAATTTAATTTTCTCTGGTCCCCGCTTATTTAACCCTTTTAACTGCTCTAGGTGCCATGTGGCGCCTGGGGCAACTCAAGGCTCCCCCTAGTGGTCAAGAGTGGTAAAAAAAATTTATCAATAAAATATTTCAGATTTCCAAGGCTATAACTTGAAAGTTACAAGAGATAATGGCTTACTGTCAATTAGAAAGATGTAGAATATGATCCAATTTACGCATCTAATTTGCATAATGTTGCGGAAGCTCTATAAATTCCATAAATCAGTCAAAAGTGGACTTTGGATACATTTACATAAATGGTCCTTTTTCTTGATGCCGATTTGTCTACAAGGGTATGTTTTTATCTAATCTTCAAAGTATATGAACCAGAAAATCAATAAAATGTCAAAAAAAAACATATTTCTCTTACCTGTTGCCAGGTGGGGGGGCTTGCCCGTCTACGTGACCGATCCGTTTTTGTCCATTGTAGTCGAGGTTTGTGTGTTTGCTCAGCCATTTACACCGTGTACCACATCTATGATTACCCCACGTGAATTTCATTTGTATTACACGACTATTTTTCCTGTAAAATGCAGTTTTTCTGTGAGAATGCATGACGATTGTGGGTGCCGCCATCTTGGTACTGGTAGTTCAGTTTTTCGTCCATTGTGGTCAATGTATTGTGTTTACTTAGTAATTTACACCCGTGTACCACATCTACAAACTCGTATGATTATTTCACTTGAATTTCGTTTGTATTACGCGGCTTATTTTTCCCGTTTCATGCACTTTCAGTCATCGCGGCAACGCTGACCAAACATGGCAGCATCCACATTGGTGTGTGAGCTCAAAGCAGAAAAAGGAAGAATAATAATGAGGATTTCTTCTTCTTTGCTATATTCCATGTCAGCCATGATTCCTTTGACACGTGTCTGCCACCTTCTAAACTGTCAGATCAGTAGAGATTAGTATAAATTCTCAGTATAGCTGGGGGACGTCAATAAGTTGACACGTGCAGTTGCTGCGCTGTGCCACTGGGGGCGCGTGACCTGTCTATTTAATCTGGGCAGTTAAAGGGTTAATTCTATAACCTGAGGGGTGGCGAGCGGTGGCTTGCTCTCCTTGGTGCCTCTGGCGGCTGGCTGCGCCCCAACCACGAGGGGCCGGTGTCTGTGGGGCCTGTTCTGGAGTAGCTGTGTGTCTGGCCTGGGGGGTTGGTTGGGGGGGGTTGCAGGGTGGGCCGGGGGGGTGGGCTGTGGCCCCCGGCCAGCTGGCCTTGCCTCCTGGGAGAGGCTGGGTCTGGCCAGTGCGTTTTTGCGCAGCGGGGTCATGTCCTCCCTGGGGCCCTGGCGGCACCCTGGGGAAGGTGCCTACGTCCTGGGGGGGTCACACTCCACGTCCTCTGGGGCCTGCGTCTGTGTGTGTGTGTGAGAGAGAGAGAGTGAGAGAGAGAGAGAGAGTGAGAGTGTGTGAGCGGGTGCAGAAGTGGGTGCGTGTGTTGTGTGGGTGTGTGTGTGGGTATAGGTGGGCATGTGTGATGGTGAGTGTGTGTGTATGTGTGCACATGAGGGTGGGCGGGGTATGTGTGTGTATGGGTGCGGTTACCTGTGGGTGGATGTGTGGGGGTGGAGGATGTGTGTATGGGTAGGAGAACTTTGTTGGGTGGTGGGGGTGGGGCAATCCATCTAGTGGCATGGGGGTTGGTGATTCGGGGCCTGCTTGTCCCAGCCGCCCTGCTGTTGTGTTGCGGGGCAGGGCGCTTTGTCGCATTGCCCCTGGTGTCAATGGCGGTGGGTGTGGGTGCTTGGGGGTGGCTGGGGGGGAGGGGGGGGTTGGCACGGGTTTGTGGCCGTGTTGCTGTCGGGCTGCTCGGGGTGGCTGCTTGGCGGCCTGCTGCTGTCGGTGTGCATCTGGGGTGGGTGGTTGGTGGGCTTACGGTGGGTGCTCGGGGATGTCGCTTGGCATGTGGGGCACCGTGTGCGTCCGGCCCATTGTTCACTGTTGTGACTATTGTTGTTGTGCACGATTGTATGTGCAAGATGAGTGGGAATGGGTGTGGCTGCTCCATCATGTTTGTGGTGCTGGGAGTGCCACAGCGCAACGCTGGTGGGTCCTGGGCTGCTCGGCCTGGCGGCCCTCGCCCTGGATTGAGATTTGGAGGCAGTGGGTGGCCTCATGAACCAGTTGAGCTGGCTTCTGGGGGGCAGGGGGGGGGGGGTGCAGCCTTGCTTTTGGACCGCCTCCCTCCCAGTCTTACCCCCCCCCCCCCCCCCCCGATTGTGGGTGGAATATACATCTTCTTGGATACATTTAGGGCTTTGGGGCGGGGTGTGTGCCATCCTTTGTCAGTGAAGGGGGGGTTACCTCTGCTGTGCGATGGGGCTGCCCTCACCTCAATTTATTTGCATTTTAGACACTGAGCGCTTGGGGGGATGGGGGCCCCACTGCCTACTGCAGTGGCTAGTGGTAAGCCAACCACTGTTCCCCCCCAATTTTAACTGCGCAATGGTAGTCCACACATTTACACACAATCACATCATACAACCGACATACACCTACCATGTTTTTTGCAAGGGGGGTGGGGGTCTTCCCCCACTCCTATTGCCCTCCTCCTCCTGGGGGCCTGGCGGGGGGGCCTGGGACCCGTCATGTTGTCAAAATCCCTGGGTGCTGCTAAATGTATAGATACAAGCAAGGGAGTGAGAGAGGGACTGAATAAGACAGTAAGCGAGAGTGAGGGAGTGATAAATGGTGATGGTGGGTTGGTTTTATGTAGCGCTTTACGTGTCGGGTGGCATCTCAGGGTGCCTGCGGTGACCTGCTGATCAGTTGCTCGGGTGGGCTCTGAGGGTGGGGGTCTGCTTCTGCGACCGGCCCCCCTCTTCATATGTTTGACAAACCACTCACATGCACACACTTATTTTGTGCGCGCTCTCATATATACGCACCCAGACGCACATGCACAAATGTCTCTCCTTTAACAGGTGTGGATACTAGACTCGTGTTGAGACATCTTCGGTAGAAGAAGCAGTTTGTCTTCTGTTTGTTTTTAGTTGTTTGGTTGTCTTTTTGTGTGTTCCCCTCCCTTTTCTTTCCCCTCCACACACTTCCTTTCCCTACTCCTCATCCTGTCGGGTCCTCCATGGGTAAAACAATTTAAATAAAATATTAAAAGTTATTACAGGAGAAGTTTACAACAATATACATTACATAGTTAGGTACTGTATAAAGCTCCTTTTGGCAAAGTAAATCTGTTTTGGCACAATAAGGGTAATAGATCTCTGTTCTGCTTACCTAGCTGCCTGACAGGACAAGGGAAAAAAAACGAGGAAAAAAGCAGAAGGGGTATGTAAGCAGTGGAGGCATATATCGTGATTTGAGCCCGCTGGTAATGGGAACAATAATGAGTTGCTTAGCAAACAGGTGAGATTAGGCTTCATATGCTGGCTAACAGGGAAAGGCAGGATTGACTGAATCGCTGAGGATTTACTTCACCAGCCATTACAATATTAACTAATTTATGTTTATTATTATGTACCTGGCAAGTTAAGATGACCAAAATTCACAAAATCAGAGACTTAAATCCGTCAACATCCTCTAGTCTTCAGACAAATTAAAACTGCAAACATTTGGATTTCAAAATAAGGGAGTTTTTTCCTGTTGTCTGGGTGGTGAGGAGATTTCTAAAAAACTATAAATATATAGAAATATTGTAATAGAAAGAGCTGCATCTTTGGTCATTTTAGTTAATTTATTTCATTAAATGTAATTTTATTAATAATTATTTCTTTAAAATCAGAGTTAAGTGATTGTTCTTTTCTGACTCTGCAAAATTATGGTCAAAAGTTTAAATTTTATGAGGAACAAAAGTCAAAATTTTACCACAGTCTGTTTCAAATTTATTATAAAAAACCAGTCCCTCCAGGATTTTGCGAAGTTGCGATTGCACCAACTGACATGAGGATCAAGCCGCCATCGCGTCTTTTGCGCGACCTTGCAACTTTGTCCAATCACCACAACTTTCCCGCAGTTTTGGCCAATCCTTGTCAACTTCTGCCAATTTCGCCAACCAAATTTGTCCCCGAGTGGTGCTTAATCACTCATTCGGACCAGTCAGATGCGTTGCTGCACCATGCTCACTTCTGTGTTTACAGTGTTAACAGAACACATCACCAAAAAACACTTGCTGATTTAAAAAAAAAAAAAAAAAAAACACCCAGAAGTTTTCGCACACCGTTCCTTCCTCCGTCTCCCCTGGCCTGCTAGTGGACGTCTCCCCACGTCGCCATCCTGACCACGTGTACGAAGTGCTGGGTTTGTGTTGAAAACGTCCGCCTGCCTGATGACCACTGTGTTGCTGGAGCGCATGTGAGGAGAGATGCGGTAAAACCACAAACAAACAAGCAAATCTAACACTGCAGCCAGTGTTTGAACACTTCCTACATCTTTAGAGTATGAAATGAAAATCATTACTACAGCTGGTCAATGAGCTTTAAAGCTGTGAATCGGTGGTCTGGATATGGACCAATGCGCCCCCCAAGTAGAGCCCCTCCTCCCAGTACAACTGTGTGTCAAGACGCTGCAGATAGGCAGACTGGCAGGAGTCAGGCACGGAAAAAGAAAATATTCAGTAATTTTTTTTCAGAAAAATACAAGACTTTGATAGACAATACAGAGCAACAGAACAAATTATTTCTTTTTTCTCTGCACTCGGAATTGAGTGGTTGGGGACTGTTGCGATTAGGGAGTTTTCAAATGAAGATGCCATAATTTCCAAATCTGTACTCTTCAACATGCATTCAATGCAGTTTAGCTGTTGTAATGGATATTGTGTTAAAGTCTGTATTTGCTGTTGCACAGGAGTTTTTCTGTATAGCAGAAGTTTCTGCTTAATTTACAAATCACTGTTTAATATGAAATTTTTGACAATCCTGTGCTTTTCTTGTGGTGTCATATAGAATATCATTGCAGTAAACTATGGAAAAAAGCATCTACTTTAAAATTTGTAAATCTTCCCACAACTTTTAGTGGGGGGGGGGGACCCTCAAAACATTGCACTTTTATCGTAACTTTTTAGAATAGCTCCCACAAATTTAGGCTTTTTGGGCCGCAACTCCTGTGAAATCCTGAAGGAACTGGAAAACAATTTTATTTAAAAAGACAGAGAAAAATTAGCCATAAAACAATCCACACATTTATAATAAAGTCTCAAATGTACAAGAAAAGTCACAATTTTACAAGAGGAAATTACAAATTTGAGGAAAATGGTTTCAAATTTAGATACATTTACAGAGAAAAGTAGAAAACTATAAGAAAATTGTTATAAATTTTGGAGAAAAACCTCAAACCTTCAAGACTGAAGTCATTACTTAAGTTTTTATTTAAGTGGGTGCTTTTTGTATCTTAACTCAACTAGAAATTTTTGGGTGTCTGCTTTTAATTATTAATTTCATAAGATAACACTGCATTTACACGAGTAGAATTTCTGGCTACTATACCCACCCACCTCTGATCATATGATTTAAGTATGTGGGAGTTAATTACTATTATGAATGGTTTCCCCAGTTTTCCCCCGTTTTCTTTCCTACTCTTTCTCAATGGAAAAAGGAAATGCTATGGTACAAAAAATACACGTTTTTGTCATTTATGTAAATCATGGCAAAAAAAAATCCTGCAGGACAAAACTTGTTTTTCCAGCCTTATTCCTTTTTCTTTTTTTATATTGTGAAAGGTGATGCTCTAGTGGTGTTGAGCATAATAGTATTGACAAATAAAATCTTTCAATCTTGAATCTTGACACTTGGTATTTTCTAACCTGTTTGTATACCACCATAGACAGAGAGAGAACCTGAATTAGACAGGGCTGAGAGGGAAAGATGAGACAGAAGAGATGAGCCAAGGAGAGGAAAGTGTTCAGGCAAAGGAGCGAAGGATGACACCAGTAAAAAGTTCAAACACAGGATGTCTGGGTGGGACCCCAACTGGCCCAATATTCCAACATTCAAGCCTTGACTGCATCTGGAACTTACCATTTGAAGTATTGTACAAAATTACTGTGCAAAATTTAAAAAAAATGCATAGTATTAAATTAACATATTCCAGTTACAATAGTGTCATGCGTTTTCTGACGCCCCTCCCCACCCTCCTTCCCAGAAAAATATGTTGCCACCGCACCAAGATCTTTAAGCCAGAGGAAATGCTGATTAAAAAAATGGAAAGGATGAACTTGTGGGGCATTTGATTTGCTGCCTTGTATTTTCAGTTGACTTTGAGGGCTTGGAGTGTTCCAAGATGAAGCAGCCATTCTCAAATATCTCCACTAGAATCAAGGTGATGCTCTAGTGGTGTTGAGCAGTATTTGCACTTTAAGCTTCTGTTATCAAGTAACGGGGCTCTGACCCATTTGGCATCCTAAAATAAATAACAATGCAACCAGAAGAACAAAAACATGAGACATTTGAGTTGTTGCCTTTTTATCCCCCGCCGGTCGAAGCCGAAAGGGGGATTATGTTATGGCTCAGTCCGTCTGTCCCACTTTTGTGAATTCAACTTCTCCTACAGTTTCATTCCGATTGTTTTGAAACTTGGTATCATGGTGTGATATACTCTTGAGGATGTGCATATTGGAGTGGTGGACTAGTGGTAGAGCATCTACCCCTCAGCCGGGAGGTCATGGGTTCAAGCCCCGGCCAGGTCATACCAAAGACCATATAAAAATGGTATTGCCCGCCTTATATTATGCTGAGCACTAAGCTAGAATGGGGGAAGGAAAAATTGTAATGCATGGACAACAGATGGAAGTTAGCCACTGGCTACAATCTGGCAAGTTTACATTGATTGATATCAATGTTCATCAACTTGCACTGTCCTTAAAAACAGCAATTTAAAAAATGGCAATATTACAATCTGGTTCTGAAAGGATGATTTTTGTGGGAATTGTAGCCTCTGACCTATGACCTCTTGTTTCACCTCACTTTATAGACAGTATCTGTCTTGTGAAATCAACTCCTCCTACAGTTTTGGTCCGATTGTTTTGAAATCAGATTTTTTTCCCCCTAAATCTTCTAAACACAATAACTATTGAAAGAAATGATGTAGACTTTTCAAATCAATACAGTAATTGTATCTAATACACATCTTGGATGGCTTACACCCTCACCTAACTATGGTTTTGGGGTCAAGAGGTCAAAGGTCAATGTTAACATTGCAGTTGCACTATGGTAAATGGTTAATGCTACATTTACTATTACTATAAAATGAATAAAGCTAAGGTCATCAAACCTGGTACACACCTTGGGATCCTGACCTCTGACTATGGGTTTGGGATCAAAAGCCCAAAGGTCAAGGTTAGCATTCCTTATGCCTTATCACGGTACAACGAGTAAAGTTAGGGCCACCAAACTTGGTACACAGGTTCACCCTTTGACCCTGAAATGTAACTGTGGGTTTGGGATCACAAGGCTAAAAGTCAACATCAAAATGCCTTCTAAACTATATCTCAACAACAAAGAAAGCTAGGGTCACCAAACCTGGTACACAGGTTCCCCTTGGGATCCTGACCGCTGACTGTGGGTTTGGGGTCAAAAGGTCAAAGTTAACATTCATTATGCCTTATTACTGTACAGCGAGGAAAGTTAAGGTCACCAAACCTGGTGCACAGGTTCACCTTGGGATCCTGAAGTGTGACTATGGTTTTTGGATTGCAAGGTCAAAGGTCAACATCAAAAGGCCTTATAAAGTGTATCTCAACAACAAAGGAAGCTAGGGTCACTAAACCCAGTACACAGCTTCACTCTGGCTGTGTTTGGAATGTTCACTCACTCACTCACTCACTCCCTCCCTACTCGCTATATAGTGAATTTAGATATAGTGGATTATATTGTAAACTCAATATAACAATAAAATTAACAGCTATCAGTCAGACACTACTGGGCTTGTTTTTGCAGCGCAGTTAATGATGTCATCGTGGTGAGACAGTAAAACGTAACAGACTAACGGTGGTAAAAAAAAAAAATTAATACCTGCATGTAATTTGTAGTAAATATGTATTAAATGAAATCGTTTTTGCTGAATTAATAAATACATGTAAATACCTTAAGCTAGGTTATGTTGTGATGTGAAGCTCTCCTCTCATTGTTCCGTTAGGTGTGCATTGTATTATGGGATATATTGGCTAAAGTAGTGACCATCCGTTGTACACTGCTTTTCATGTATTGTGGGATATTTTGAGTATCCCATATGAAATTTTCAATTCAGATTTCAAACAGCACTACAAAATGGCTGATTCACTGTATAGTACTCTATATGGGGAACGAGTGAACATTTCGAACACAGCTTCTGACACCATAACCTCTGACTACAGGTTTGAGGTCAAAGGTCAAGGTTGGCACTCCCTATGATCATTTTACTATAGAACATCTTACTCTCTAGCGCCACCAAACTTGCTACACAGGTTCAGCTTGGGATCCTGACCTACAACTATGGGTTGTAGACTTTGTTGTATATTCGTGGATGATGGTTTATTATAATTTGGTTCTGCCACAGTAATTATATTGAAAAGTTGAAAACTGCTGTCTGTCAATAAGTATTGGGCTCTTCAAAGAAAATGGAGGCGGGCATATTTCACTCGCCTCAGTTTTTTTTTTTTTTTTTTAAGGACAGTGCAAGTTGATGAATATTGGTATCAATCAAGTTTCAGTGTAAACTTGCCAGATTGTAGCTAGTGGCTAATTTTCATCTGTTGTCCGTGGGTTACAATTTTTTCTTCTCCCATTCTGTCACGCAGAGCACCAAGCTAGAGGGTGGGAAGTACCATTTTTATATGGTCTTTGGTATGACCCGGCTGGGGATTGAACCCGTGACCTCCTGACTGAGGGGCGGGTGCTCTACTACAAGATCACTCCAGAGTGCTCTTGTTATTTTCAGTTAACAGGGTTGGAACTATTTTGCATCTCAGTATGAACTGTCCTTACTCAAATACATCTCAGCTAGATTTGAGATGTGTTTTGGGATATTTCGCATCCCAGTTTGAGGTGAATTTTGGTAAAATTCACAAAGATGCTTATCCAGGGCTTTTGGGCCGTTGTCTTATGGTACGTTGACAACAAACTTAGACTGTAAATTGATGTCACTCCATTTACGCAAGTACAGATGCAGGAGTTGAGAGCAAGAGGTGCGAATTGGCCCTGCGGAGGGGTAACGTTGGCAACACTTATTTTCACTGTCTGGGCAAGAAAACTTTTATTGCTGCCTCATTTCTGCGGTACAAATCCACCAAAACACCCCTGTGTTTTGGCTTCATCTTGTAAATGTGATGGAACTGATAATCTCTGTTTTGGCATTGACTCCAGTCCATGTTTTATGAAATTAGGTCTCACGTTGTGAAAGTAAAGAGGGACTTGGGCTCACTATTCATTCCTGCTTGATGCTAATTGGCTATCGCAGCCAAGTTTCACGCAAATTTTTCCACACGTCCGGCAAACTTCAGGTTACGCAAACATGGATTGGAGCAAATTTGCATCCATTTGCATCTTTCCATTGACTTTGTGTGGAACTGTGCTACAGGAGAAATTGACTTCTAAATGTACTTATATATACTGTATATTCAAGTGTCACTGCTTGGAAACGGTTTTCCTTATTCAGTCATCTCAGCTGGTAGGTAGGGCTGTTGATCTTTCGTTGTGAGGAGGTAGGAATTGGAGCCGTTTTGCATCCCAGAATTGGGTGATGTCATTCTAATACGTCAGTGAGAATTAGAGGAATGTTTGAGTTTGTTTAGTTATTTAGAGCTTAAAATTATCAGGTAGTGGGGCTTTGAGACATTTTTGCATCCCAAGATGAAGTAAACTTGAGACACAGGTTGATATGTTCCTGGAATTTCCCTATTGTGGGACTAATAAAGGCTTAGCTTATCTTATAAGCAGAAAGTACAGTTGGACATTGAAGTAATTGCGTTCTATTTTGAGTTGACAGGACTTTGAGCCATTTTGCATCCCAAATAAGTAGTTGTTCTACTGCGTTATTGACCATTAGGGCACATTCAGACTGCCACTGCTTGGTCCGGACCAAAGGATCAAACGGTGGATTCCGTGGATAGTTCAGTGCGTTTGGTGCCGTCTGAATGTGCGTTGGAACTCTGGTGCGCACCAAACAAGTAAAGTCTGGACCCCCTGAAAACGGGAGTCTTGGTTCTCTTGCAAATGAAGTCTGGTGCGGTCCGCTTGCAGTGTGAATCCAAACAGAGTATCCAGCGGACCAAAGGGTGAAAGTGCCCCTCGGTGTTTGTGTAACCATAGCAACACGTAGTCTGAGAAGAGGAAGTAGCGTTTACCATAGTACATTTTGGGTAGAAAATAACAAAGACAACTGCGTGAATCCGAGAAATCTGTTTATCGGTGAAAGCTGAGAAGAAAAGTTAAAAAATGTCTTGTTTGTGGTGGACAAAGAACCCAGCTGAAGGAATCAGATTTCTGTTTTCAGCCCTGGCCAATTGATGAGCCGGATTTTTCTTCTTCGCCGAGATTTTTTCTTCCTGGTCAGTGATAGTTTCGGCTACAGTGCCCCAAACGAGCAGTTATTGTAACTGCGTGATGTTTTCCAGGCAGTTTGGTCTGCTGCAGCGTGAATGCAAACCAAACCAAACGAAGGTGTGAAAATTCTCGGCATTCCGCGCCTAGTCGAACCAAGATCCCCGGACTATCCTGGTCTGAATGCAGCCTTAGAAAGATGTTGGGGCATTTGAGCCTTTGACCTCCATCTTGAGAGTACCATGAACTGTTGTTCAGCCTAAGACGAGGTGACCTTAGACACCTGAGCTGGAATCTGAGGTGGTATCCGTCATTTGAGCCGCCTTATTCTAGTTTCAGATGACAACTGTTGGTGCCATTTTGCATTCCAAAACAAACTGAACCTTTTTGAACCTCTTTGATGAAATAATTTTAACTTAAGCAGTATATGCTACAGTGGGGAAAATAAGTATTAAACACATCATTTTTCTCATTAAACATATTTCTGATATAGCCATTGACCTGAGATTTTCACCAGATATCAGTAACAGTCCAAGTAATCCATACATACAAAGAAATCATAGCAACTGTTTTCACAAAACAAGTTATATTTAATGAAGTGGAATGACACAGAGAATAAGTATTGAACAAATGAAGACGAGGTGCAAAAAAGGAATAGAAAGCCAAGAAACCAGCTGAAATCCATCAGAATTTAGGAAACCATCCCCCATCAGTGCAAATTAATTTCAGCTGGTTAAGTCCCGACTGATGGCCTTTAAAAAAGGTCTGTGAATATCAGATTGTCACACCACAAAGAAGTCATGATGAGTAAAAGCAAAGAGCTGTCTCTAGACCTTTGCAACGTTATTGTTGTGAAACATAATGATGGCATTGGTTACAGGCGCATTTCTAAACTGCTGAATGTTCCAGTGAGCACAGTTGGAGCCATCATTCAGAAGAGGAAACAACATCATTTTACCATAAACCGGCCACAGCAAGGAGCTCCTCGCAAGATCTCTGACAGAGGAGTCAAAAGAATTATCAGAAGAGTTATCCAAGAGCCAAAGACCACACGTGGAGAGCTCCAGAAAGACCTGGAGTTAGCAGGTGCTGCTGTTTCAAATAAAACAATAAGTAATGCACTCAGCCAACATGGGCTCTATGCCTGCTCACCTCACAAGACTCCATTGCTGAAGAAAAAGCATGTTGAAGCTTGTTTAAAGTTTGCTGCACAATATTTGGGCAAGCTGGTAAAATGCCGGGAGAATATAGTCTGGCCAGATGAGACCAAAATTGAACTTTTTGGATGTCACAGCACACAGCATATTTGGAGGAGAAATGGCACTGCACATCAGCCCAAAAACACAATACCATCAGTCAAGTTTGGAGGTGGGAGCATCATGGTGTGGGGGTGTTTTTCAGCACATGGTACAGGCAGACTTCATATAATTGAAGGAAAGGTGAATGGACAGATGTACAGAAACATCCTTGATAAGAACCTGTTGCCGTCTGCCAAGATGCTGAAGATGGAACGAGGGTGGAGATCTCAGCAAGACAATGATCCCAAACACACAGCCAAGGAAACTCTCAGCTGGCTCCAGAGAAGGAAAATAAAGCTGCTAGAATGGCCCAGTCAGTCACCTGACCTGAATCCACTTGAAAATCTATGGAACGAACTGAAGATCAGAATTCATAGAAGACACCCACAGAACCTTCAAGATTTGAAGACAGTTTGTGTGGAAGAATGAGCTAAAATCATTCCTGAGCAATTTCTGCACCTAGTTTCTCCATACTAGAGGCATCTGGAGGCTGTTATTACCAACAAAGGCTTTTCTACTAAATATTAGATGAATTTCACCAAACGTGTTCAATTCTTATTCCTTGTGTCATTCCACTTTATTAAATATAACTTGTTTTGTGAACACAGTTGCCTTGATTTCTTTGTATGTATAGATTACTTGGGTTGTTATTGAAATCTGGTGAAAAGCTCAGGTCAATGGCTCCATCAGAAATATGTTTAATGAGAAAAATGTTGACGTGTTCAATACTTACCCTCCTTGCTGTATGTTTTACTTTCAGGTAACGGAAGTTTGCAGGTGTATAGCATCCTTAATTAAGATTAACCTATTAAGGAGCTACAGTGGGGCAAAAAAGTATTTAGTCAGCCACCAATTGTGCAAGTTCTCCCACTTGAGAGAGGTCTCCAATTTTCATCATAGGTATACCTCAACTATGAGAGACAAAATAAGGAAAAAAAAATCCAGAAAATCACATTGAAGGATTTTTAATGAATTAATTGGTAAATTCCTCGGTAAAATAAGTATTTGGTCACCTACAAACAAGCAAGATTTCTGGCTCTCATAGACCTGTAACTTCTTCTTTAAGAGGCTCCTCTGTCCTCCACTCCTTACCTGTATTAATGGCACCTGTTTGAACTCGTTATCAGTATAAAAAACACCTGTCCACAATCCCAAACAGTCAGACTCCAAACTCCATTATGGCCAAGACCAAAGAGCTGTCAAAGGACACCAGAAACCAAATTGTAGACCTGCACCAGGCTGGGAAGACTGAATCTGCAATAGGTAAGCAGCTTGGTGTGAAGAAATCAACTGTGGGAGCAATTATTAGAAAATGGAAGGCATACAAGACCACTGATAATCTCCCTCGATCTGGGGCTCCACGCAAGATCTCATCCCGTGGGGTCAAAATTATCACGAGAACGGTGAGCAAAAATCCCAGAACCACATGGGGGGACCTAGTGAATGACCTGCAGAGAGCTAGGACCAAAGTAACAAAGGCTACATCAGAAACACACTACGCCGCCAGGGACTCAAATCCTGCAGTGCCAGACGTGTCCCCCTGCTTAAGCCAGTACATGACCAGGCCCGTCTGAAGTTTGCTAGAGAGCATTTGGACGATCCAGAAGAGGATTGGGACAATGTCATATGGTCAGATGAAACCAAAATAGAACTTTTTGGTAAAAACTCAACTTGTCGTGTTTGGAGGAGAAAGAACACCATACCTACTGTGAAGCATGGGGGTGGAAACATTTTGCTTTGGACTGTTTTTCTGCAAAGGGACCAGGATAACTGAAGAATGAATGGGGCCATGTATCGTGAGATTTTGAGTGAAAACCTCCTTCCACCAGCAAGGGCATTGAAGATGAAACGTGGCTGGGTCTTTCAGCATGACAGTGATCCCAAACACACCACCCGGGCAACGAAGGAGTGGCTTCGTAAGAAGCATTTCAAGGTCCTGGAGTGGCCTAGCCAGTCTCCAGATCTCAACCCCATAGAAAATCTTTGGAGGGAGTTGAAAGTCTGTGTTGCCCAGCGACAGCCCCAAAACATCACTGCTCTAGAGGAGATCTGCATGGAGGAATGGGCCAAAATACCAGCAACAGTGTGTGAAAACCTTGTGAAAACTTACAGAAAACGTTTGACCTCTGTCATTGCCAACAAAGGGTATATAACAAAGAATTGAGATGAACTTTTGTTATTGACCAAATACTTATTTTACCGAGGAATTTACCAATTAATTCATTAAAAATCCTTCAATGTGATTTTCTGGATTTTTTTTTTTCTTATTTTGTCTCTCATAGTTGAGGTATACCTATGATGAAAATTGAAGACCTCTCTCATCTTTTAAGTGGGAGAACTTGCACAATTGGTGGCTGACTAAATACTTTTTTACCCCACTGTATTTAGTATCCCAGGATGAGGTTAACTTATACATACACTTCAGCATTCATTATAAGGATTGCTTGATGGTGATTATTTGAAGCTTCACCTTCTGTCTTCAGTTGACAGACCTTGGAGCCATTTTGCATCTCTAGATGAAGTTATTTAGTCCTGTTCAGACAGGCACTGGTCATTCAGTCCATTACTTTCTTGTTTTAAGGTGGCAGATATTGAGAGTTTCACTAAATCCTATTATTTACATAATTCAGTACAGACTGAACAGCCATAAAACAGCCTGTGAGTGTGACGTGGTCTTACTGTATCTCCGCTGCTGATGTCATCTATGTGCTCGGTGAACAGTTGGATGGAAAGGGGGTGAAAACAGGATTTATCTTTTATAAGCTGTGGGGATTAAAGAAACTCTTTAATGGTTTAAATCCATTGGCGTAGGAGCGAGGGAGAAGCTGAGCCGAGTGCAGACGTGACAGAAGGACTGAGGTTTGTTTAAAAACGCTTCAGTGGCACTGATTCTCCTGACTCAGGCTGTGAGACTGAAACTGACGGACGCTGATCAATGAAGGTGAGGCGTCTATGGGGGGGGGGGGGGGGGGGTTTACCAGCTTTGTGAGGTGGAAACATGAGGGATCTTGGAGGTGTTTGTAATGTTGGAAAATGATTTGAGAGCATGGATATGTTCTGCAAAAAAGACGTGTTTAAGGTGTAACGTCTGTTGGAAGTGAAAACATAAGACTAATTTAGCGTGATCAGACTGATTTTACATTGGCAGTTCATGTTGGACCAAGCAAGCATTTCAACAGTTTAAAGATGTGTTACGATGTTGATGGTGGACTTGCACCCCTTCAAAAATCTGACTAGGTACTCTACCTTCATGGTGTACCCTCACAAGTGCCAGGTGACCCTCTGCACCTTCCGTCACCGGGCTTCCTCCACCGGCCCACACTCACCTTGTCTTTGTTTAGCATGGTTCCCAGAGTTTTTTAAGGAGTCTGTCATGGATTTTCTTTGTTAATACAGTAAATGTCCCTCGTTGATCTGGTGAATAAACAAAGTGCAGAGTCAAAGATGCCTTTTCTGGGTATGCATTTGCACCTTGCCCAAGAAGGGAAAATGTTGTGTCCTGCACGCAGGTGAATGCCATGAGAAGATTTAAAGTCTCAGAACAGAGCAGAGGGCTTTAAAACAACAGACCAAACAGATGAGCACTGTTTTGAGAACACTGAGTCACCAGTTGGCATCTAATGGTGCGTTCAGACAAAATGCCAACGGGCCTCCAAAATTTCACCTGGATGATGGTTGTTTACACTGCTAGCCTATTAGCATGTCCATGGCAGGAGTTCGTGGGTAAAAAAACTGACACGCCGATTCAGATGCAGAGCTCCCGGTCCTTCTGTCTCCAGGTGAGTGTCAGTCTTATTTTCAAACTAGTTTACTCTCCAGTGCTGATACTTTTACTCTGGTGACGGCAGAATCTCAATGCTATTACTAGCTAGTGCTATGTTTTGGATGTGAGTGCGCGGTTCATGTGTGCTCACCTCTTTCCATTGACTTGTATGTATTCGTGCCACCTCTTTGCATTCGGTCTGAATGCCTTAAGGGTGCTTTCACACCGAAAGGCTTTAGTTTGTTTCAGCTGAACTCAAGTTCATTTTCTTCGTTAGCATGGTTCATTTTGTCTGGTGAGAACACGGTAATCGCACTCAGGTGTGCACCAAACCATCTGTGCCGAGACCACCTGAAAGAGGTGGTCTTGAGTTGAATCAACTGGTGAACTGTGGTGTGGTCCTGCAGGTGAGAAAGGGACCGCACTAAAACAGGACCAGAGGTAAACGATAAAACAAACATTTTATGCCACTGTACATACCTGATGGATCTTCTAAAATATATGTGGCTGAGCACGTCACGTTCTGGAGGATTAATGAACGTTAACATGTTATTTTCCTTCTGTAGCCGTGCTTCATTTTCAAACTGTACGATTTGCCGAAAGTGGTATATGCACGTAATGTAATAAGCAATCACCAGGGCAATGAAAACCCCCCCATAGATTATGCTGCAATTTGTATTATTTTCTCCCCAAAAATGCATAAATGCACACTAGCCATCCTACTTCCTGTGTTTACCTTTCCTGTTCTTGCTGCAAAAACATCTGATCAATCACAGAGAACGTTCTAACGGAAGTCTCGCAGGATTTAACGTGACAGAATTTGGTCTGCTTGAATTTTTGCCTGTGAAAGGGAACTGAACCAAAGAAAATTATACAAAGTGACAAACTTATCAACTGACCAAAACTGTTCTGTTACAGTGGTCAAGGCTGCGTTGGATCCTCGCCGTGTCATGGGACAAGTACTGAGTGTGATTTCATTTATGATTACAGGAGACAGACTGAACGAACAGTAATAAAAAAATCCATAGCAAGTCCCTGACAATAGATGTGCAGCTTCTTCACCTTACCCCACTGTCTACATTCCTCTTGTTCCCAATACTACCTCTACCAGTTGTTCCAAAGCTGGGGAAATGTCCTGTTCTGCAGAAGGGTAGGGAGCGATCACACTTATCAAGTGTTCCAGACTTTAGGGGACGAACCTCGGTCAGCACGGAACAGGCACTGTTGTGTGAGCTCACCCATACCCAGGACTTCCACTGACTCTGGATGCAGTGTGGATGGAGCCTTGCATCCATCCCTACCAGCTCTGTTTGTTTTACAGCAGCATGGATAAGAACAGTGCGAAATAGAAGATTGCGTGAGAATTGTACAAAATAACACGAGATCTTGAGAAAGACCCAAGAGTGACAGAGGACGACCAATTGAAATCACATGATAACAACAAGGAAGTGATGTAGCGGCTCTCCACCTGGATTTTTGTGCTCTAATAATCCATAAGTAGTCCGCTGATTTTAATTGTATGAAGTGTTGGTTTGTTATGTCAAGGTTTTTACCTTCTCTGACACGGTGGAGAGGAGACCTTAAAATAATGGACCATCCTTAAATTGTGTTTAAATGAACAAACGGCTATTAAATGCCATGAGACACCGCAGCATTTCCTTGTGGATTGGATCCAGCGTCTGTCAAAAATGGAGTCCTTGCATTTCATGAGCGATCCGAATTAGACGAGCCGGATTCATTCTGCAGTGGTCCGGACCAAGTGGGCATTAGAACATTGACAAGAATGGGAACTACATGCTGCGGAGTCTGGATCACAGCCGTAATGGACTGGATCCAGAGTCGGTGTAAATCCAGGGTGAGTCAGTGCCTTGGTTTGTGGTGCTGATCCGGATCACTGTGTGGATCCAGGAGTTTTTTCTTCCATCCATCCATCTTCTACTGCTTAATCTTTGTTGGGTTGTTTGGGGGGGGGGGGGCTGGAGCCTATCCCAGCATCTTTGGGTGAAAGGCAGCGTACTCCCTGGACAGATCACCAATCCATCGCAGGGCCAGTTTTTTTTTTTTTTAAATATTAGAATATTGCACTTTTCATGTACTTCCCCTTTAAGACATGCCCACTGTGCTGGTTGTGACGTGCCCACAGACATACCTCCAGTGGTGAACTCTTAGTGCTGTTTGGAAGCAGGACACACATTTCTTCTTGCCAGGGTGTGTCGTGAGCAACAACCGGGGCAGGATGGGAGGCCGGCCCGTGGCTTATCCTGTACCGGGCCCGCAGCGGTGCCCAGCTCTGTTCACAAGGGGCAGCAGGATTACACAAACACTACTGGATGGATTTTGATGTAATTTTCACCAGAGGTGGTCTTTGGACTACAGAGGAGCCAGTTAAGATTTTGGAGGTGATCCGTGTGCGCATACCTCCAAGGCCCTACCTTGCAATGTACGGAGGGATGGAAGCAAGGAGGTATGGACAGATGGATGGACAAAGGGAGTGAGGGAAGGTGGTATGCGCTCTCTTGAGTGCTTTTCTAACTGTTGCTATTTTGGATCCCGTTCTTATTAGATGTTTTGAGTGAAGTGTTCAGGTTATTATGAGAGATGGTTGCATAACCAGAAGAACACTGTTTGATTTGAGTTTCCTCAGTGCCACCTGCTTATAGTGAATAGATGACAGTGCTATTTTGCATCCCAAAACATTGTATTTTTTATGTAATCCGATATTCCTGGGCATCATGTTCTGCTTTAGTGCACATATAAGTGCACTAAAGTCGATTACATGTTTGAAAGTAGTGATTTCTGGATTAAAAAAGGTGATGTCTCCTAATTTCTACATCACTTTAACTGATTTTGAATATGTGAACATTTAAAGTTAAATGTCAGATTATTAAGGAATCTTCTGATCAAAATTCTGAAATGACCAGACGTTGAGCCATTCTGACTCCCAAATGAGCGGCTTGGTTTGTCATCTGCTCGGTTATGTTGGGACAGGGTTTGGAGCCATTTGGCATCCTGAAATGAGGTGAGACATGTCAGCTGTAGTCAGAAAATCGTGTTGGCCACTTAAACCGGCTCCTTGTATTTTGTGCAATGGGTTTTGGAGATTTTTTTGGCATCCCAAAATCAGATGTAACTGCAATCTGAAGATGCTGTTAGCCTTTTAAACAGCTGTTTTATTTCTAAACGTCGGAGCATTGAGCCATTTGGACCCCAAAATGAGGGTCAGCCTATGTAGTCACATTAGCTGAAATGGGGAAGACTGTTGGTGCTGTTGGCAAGTTCTAGCTTTCATGTGACATAACTTTAAACTGTTGGGCATCCCCAGACAAAGGTTAACCTCTACAGACGCTGAAACACTGGAAGGATGCTTTGGTGTTCTTCAGAGTGATTGCCTTCTGTTTCTATGAGCATTGAACGTCTTTGCATCCACCAAACCAGGAAGCTTCCTGTAAGGCCTCAGTCCTGATCAGACTGTAGAGCGGCTCATGTGAGGGAATAGCTTCTGTTTTTCAGTGATGTGTCTTGGAGCCATTTTACAGTTGCAAAGAAGATGAAACCATTCAGACTCCACAAGACTGTACTGGTTATTTCAGATTTAATGTTCCAGTTTTAGATGACAGGGCTTTGAACAATTCTGCATCTCCAAAGGTGAACTAGAACTTATTGAGTGTTATTATTGTGTTATTATAACTTATTGGTGTTGGTCACATGCACTCCATGATGTCTCACGTTTACTGACTTTTTAGTAAATATCATTTGGTCATCTGCTTTGGTGACATTTTATCACTTCCTAGGTTTAAGACCAAAGGGAATCACACAGTTGTGCATCCCGAACAAATTTGAATTTGTGCAAATATTTTTGTAAATATGAGATGAGAGATGAGATTCAACTTTATTGTCATTACACATGTATGAATACAAGGTAACGAAACGTGACTTGGCATTTGGGCACGCTCTGCAGAGCGCATCCAAGGCCGGGGCAGCCGCTAGGCGCCAGTCAATTTATAATAAATAAATAATTATATTTTATATAATATAATAAAAATATCTGAGATTCTTTGGTGGCGTCGGTCATTTGAGCCATCCTTTTTTTCTCTCTTCGGTGACATGGTTTCAGCAATTTTGCATCCACAAAAAGTCAACTTGTACACATAAGTAAAGAAGAAGAGGACGCCTTGGTTGTCTCCGTCATTTTATCTTCAGCTTTTGTTGTCACAGTGGTTCTTAGAACCATTTTCCTTAACTTCTGAGTAAATATGATAAGAATGCCTTGGTGGTGTTTTATCACTTTCTAGTTTTAAGGTAAAAGAACATCAAACAATTTTGCATCCCAAAATCAGATGAACATATTTCCACCTGTTCATGTTTGGTCATGTTTTCACACAGATCCGTGTAGAGTTTATGGAGAACCTCTCCTTAAAAACAAAAAAACTGACCCAATGAGGTAACCTGCAGATGAGCCGCTAACTTCCTGTTTCCTGTGTCTCAGATCCAGGACATCAGTGTGGAGACGGAGGACAACAAGGAGAAGAAGTCTGCCAAAGACGCCCTGCTGCTGTGGTGTCAGATGAAGACGGCCGGGTCAGTCTGGAATATTAAAAACAGCGCTAACATCAAATTTTAAAATATTTACCTCTCTGTGCTTCCAAACTTGATTTTTAATTATTCCAGGGGTCTGTAACATGTGTCTCCGGTCGCTCAGAGGCCAAATTGCTAGGAAAGGTTTTTCAAATTTATTATAAATGTATCAGTATTTATGAGGGGGAAAAGTCGGCAAATTCAGCCAAGAAAACATCCCAGATTTAAGTTTGGAAAGATTTTATTGGTTAAAATGATGAGCTTATGGAATAAAAGTTAATGAGCCGTTTGTGTGGTTTCCTGCTCAGATATCCCAACGTCAACATCCACAACTTCACCACCAGCTGGAGGGACGGGATGGCCTTCAATGCCCTCATCCACAAACACAGGTACCGCCCGACACAGGAGAGCACGTCTGCGAGACACGAGGACATGTAGGAGGGTCACAAATTAATATGAATGAACCTGCAAATATACAAAAAAGTCAGTTACAAGTTTGAGAAAAAGCTTAATGTGAATAAAGGTGAAAATGTAATTGAATAGTAATTGAATAAACACAAATTTAAGGGCATATCTGCAAGTTTACCTGAATAAAAAATTTACCAGAAAAAAAAGTTTCAAAAATTAGCCCCCCCCCCCCCCCCCACACACACACACACACACTTTTAGAGAAAATTCCTGCAGAAAAATGGCAAAATTCTGAGAAAAGTTACAAATTTGTTAGAAAATTCTGAGGGGGAAAATACCAAGCAAATTTATGAAAAAATTGCAAAATAAGAGGGAAAAAGGTTGAAAATTTAAGAGTTTAAAAAAAAGTCAAATTCATGAGATAATGTTGAAAATTTCTGAAAATAAACTGAAGAAAAAAAGATTTGAGAGTTAAAAAATTGTGAGAAAGTTGCAAATGTATGAAACGGGTCAGAATTTTTCAAGAAAAACCAGGAGAGCAAAAGTTGCAAATTTATAAGTTTAAAAAAAAAAAATGAGGGAAAAAGTTGCAAAATTGTGTTAAAAAAAAAAATCCAAAAAAGGTACAGAAAAGTTACAAATTTGTTTACAGAAAATTCTGAGGAAAAAATGGAAGCAAATTTATGAAAAAGATGCAAAATATGAGGAAAAAGTTTGAAAATTTAAGGGTTTAAAAAAGTCAAATTTGTGAGATAAAGTTGCGGTTTATGAGACAAGTTGGAATTCTCCAGGAAAAGTCATGCGAGTAAAGTGCCAAATGTATGAATAAAAAGCTGCAGCTTTACAAGTAAAAAATTACAAGAAAAAAGTTGCAAATTTTTCATAAAACTGAGAGGGAAAAAGTTCCAAAATTAGCTTTAAAATAATCAAATTTGACAAGAAATTAGTAGGAAAAATTGTAAATTTCTGAGAAAAGTTGGAAATTTGCTAAAGAAAATCGATGTAAAGGTTGTAGAATATGAAATATATGGTTGAAAATTATAAGAAAATATAAGAATTTTAATAAAAGGGTGAAAATTTGAGTAAAGAAATTATAAATTTACAAGAAATAGTTATATATATATATTTGAAGAAAAAAGTTGCAAATTTGAGAGAACTTTGTTTTATTGGAAAAATCATAACAAAGCTGCAAATTTATGAGTAAAAAGCCACAAGTTTACAAGTAAAACAAATACAAGAAAAAAAGTTGCAAGTTTCCCCCCCCCCCCAAAAAAAAATGAGTAAAAAAATTGCAAAAATTACATGTAAAGTAGTGAATTTATGAGTCATGGTTGTTAAAAATCAGTGTAGAAAGATGGAAGAAAACACTGACTGTTCCAATGATGGGATTTTTCCATCATCAAACAGAAGTTTGTCTCAGTGGGAACATGACGCAGTTCGTCTGCCCACGGTTCTTCTGAAATAGTTCCAGTTAGTAAGTGTAGTTTTCCACAGACCGGACCTGATCGACTTTGATAAACTGAAGAAGTCCAACGCTCACTACAACCTGCAGAACGCCTTCAACCTGGCGGAGCAGCACCTGGGGCTGACCAAGCTGCTGGACCCTGAAGGTACCACATCCTTCCTGTCAGGTTCTAATGTTCCACTGGTCCATGTTTCAGTTTGACGTTCTTCCCTCAGACATCAGCGTGGACCACCCCGACGAGAAGTCCATCATCACCTACGTGGTCACCTACTACCACTACTTCTCCAAGATGAAGGCCCTGAAGGTGGAGGGGAAGAGGATCGGAAAGGTGAGCGTCCACCAAAAAAAACAAAACAAAAAAATGTTCTCCTTTAATCTCTTACATGTCAGCAGTCAGGAACTCAGCATGGTCACGTTCTACAGGACAAATTCAGACCAAAAAACATCACATTTAAGAGGAGAAAGGTTCAAATTAAATGGTAAAATATTTTCATGAATTTCTAGTAAAAATGTAGTAAATTTAAAGCGTACCTGTGGTGGTCGTGAAAAAAAAGATATTATATTGAGCCCCTGTCTCACGTTCTAGTTCAAGTTTAAGTTGAAATTCACGTTCAAAGCAATTTGATATAAATCCATTGCTGATCTGCTGGTTCAGCTATGTCAGCAAAACATGGGTACAGCCATACTAGCGGCTACATAGACTTCCAGGACGCTTCCTGTGACGTAATTTCGTTGACACCGCGATCTGGATCAGTATTGGCTGAGCCTCGAGTACCCGGATGTGGAGCGGCTTCGGGGATATTCAAATTCAAACATTTATTTCAAACTCAGGATTCATATTAAATGCAGAACTAAAATGAGTAGAAAATAAATAAATAAATGTTTAAATTCAGCGAGCCGTCTTTTCTGATCTGAGCTCGTAAATGCCGATGATTGTAAAACTGCGATCTGAGTACCCGGATGTGGAGCGGCTTCGGGGATATTCAAATTCAAATGTTTATTTCAAACTCAGGGTTCATATTAAATGCAGAACTAAAACGAGTAGAAAATAAATAAATAAATGTTTAAATTCAGCGAGCCGTCTTTTCTGATCTGAGCTCGTAAATGACGATGATTGTAAAACTGCGATCTGAGTACCCGGATGTGGAGCGGCTTCGGGGATATTCAAATTCAAATGTTTATTTCAAACTCAGGATTCATATTAAATGCAGAACTAAAACGGGTAGAAAATAAATAAATAAATGCTTAAATTCAGCGAGCCGTCTTTTCTGATTTGAGCTTGCAAATGACGATGATTCTAAAACTGCGATCTGAGTACCCGGATGTGCAGCGGCTTCGGGGATATTCAAATTCAAACGTTTATTTCAAACTCAGGGTTCATATTAAATGCAGAACTGAAACGAGTAGAAAATAAATAAATGCTTAAATTCAGCGGCTTGTCTCATCTGATCTCGTAACTGCCGCAACACGGAAGATGATTCTAAAACTATATACAGAGCAGCAGACACTCGGTGCTCTTGTAAAAACAAAAACATACAATGCGATATGGATATCGCAACATGGCGGAATGTAAAGCCTTTGGATGTCTGAATAATAAGCGAAAAAAACAAAGAAACACTTTTTTTTGTGTACCCAAACCCAGCTCACCTTGTCAGAAGATCGGAGCGGAAACAGGGCACAGACGAATAATTTCAGACGAAATTGCGTTGTGTGTGAGGACCACTTCGTCACTTTAACCCTCAGAAGACCTTTCTGGCTCAAACATGTAGCCATGTCGCCCGAATTCTTCCGCACAGTCAGAAAATTCGGCCATAATAGAACAAAAACAACGGACAACAGCACCGTAATCGTGGGGAAACGCTTATTATTGTCTTTTCCTATCCACGAAGTGACGTCACATCCGCAAGTGTCATGGCTGCGCCCACAGTTTTCATTGGCTGCCCATGGCCAAGGTCCTATTTTAATGTGTCTGGTGGTATATGGCTGGCAAGAATTATTTACAAAATTAAGAAATACTTATTCATAATGTTTTCAAGTTAAATGCGTCTTCACGACCACCAGAGGTACGCTTTAAGACAAAAAAAATCCACACAGACATAAGAGGAAATAGCTTAAAATTTAAGATTAAAAAGTAAAAATTTTAGAGAAAAAAACCCCTTCATGTTTAAGAGGGAAAAAGCATTTAAATTTTATAGTTAAAACTGGGAAAATTAAAGATCAAAACACTGCAAATTTTGGAGGAAACACACACACACACACACACACACACACACACACACACACAAATTTAAGACAACAAAAGCTTAAAATTTCAAAGAAATTCTTGTTCAGATGCAATATTGAAAGATTAAAATTTTACAGTAAAAATGTGGCAAATTAGACAAAAATACCACAAATTTAACAGAAAAAATTAAAATTTAAAAGTAAAGTTTCAAGGTTTTACTGTACAAACTTGTCCAGTGAGAGTTGGACTCTGCCAGGGCTGCCCTTTGTCACCGATCTTGTTCATAATTTTTATGGTCAGGATTTCCAGGAGCAGCCAGGGAATGGAGGGTGTCATGCTTGGTGACCACAGGATCTCATCTCTGTTGTTTGCAGATG
This sequence comes from Pholidichthys leucotaenia, assembly GCA_020510985.1. Lineage (NCBI taxonomy): Eukaryota > Metazoa > Chordata > Actinopteri > Cichliformes > Pholidichthyidae > Pholidichthys > Pholidichthys leucotaenia. The sequence continues at coordinate 265,952,272 of CM035841.1, read as the reverse complement.
ATGTTGTCCTGTTGGCTTCATCCAGCAATGACCTACAGGTCTTACTGGGATGGTTTGCCGCTGAGTGTGAAGCAACTGGGATGAGAATCAGCACCTCCATGTCCAAGTCCATGGCCCTCAGCCAGAAAAAGGTGGATTGTCCTCTCCGGGTTGGGGACAGGCTCCTGCCCCAAGTGGAGGAGTTTAAGTATGTTGGGGTCTTGTTCACGAGTGAGGGGAAAATGGAGCGAGAGATCGACAGACGGATTGGAGCAGCATCTGCAGTGATGCGGACGTTGTACCGGTCTGTTGTGGTGAAGAGGGAGCTTAGTTCTAAGGCAAAGCTGTCGATTTACCAGTCAATCTACGTTCCTACTCTCACCTATGGTCACGAGCTTTGGGTAATGACCGAAAGAACGAGATTGCGGATACAAGCGGTTGAAATGAGCTTTCTTCATAGGATTGCTGGACTCAGAGATAGGGTGAGGAGCTCAGTCATCTGGGAGAGGCTCAGAGTAGAACTGCTGCTCCTCCACATTGAAAGGAGCCAGTTGAGGTGGTATGGGCATCTGATTAGGATGCCTCCTGGACACCTCCCACTTGAGGTGTTTCGGGCACGTCCTTCTGGGAGGAGACCCCGGGACAGACCCAGGACTTGCTGGAGAGATTACATCTCCCAGTTGGTCTGGGAACGTCTTGGTATCCTCTCTGAAGAGCTGAAGCAGTTGTCCAGGGAGAGGGATGTTTGAGCTTTTCTGCTTGAACTGCTGCCTCTGCGACCCAGACCTCCAGAAAGGTGGTAGAGGATGGATGGATGTTTAAAAAAAATTAAGAATAAAAATGTAAAAAAAACAATTTAATAGTAAAAGTGTTTAAAAATGCCATAGTAAGATGTTTTAAAAAGTGTAACCAGCCACAGGGGGAGCACAAGCCAGTGTACTCCTAGTGCCGGTCCCAAGCCCGGGTAAATGGGGAGGTTTGTGTCAGGAAGGGCATCTGACATAAAACCTTTGCCAAATCAAACATGCGGATCATGACAAATGAGACTTTGATACCAGATTGGTCGAGGCTCGGGTTAACAACGACCGGCACTGGTACTGTTAACTGACAAGATGCTGGTGGAAAGTGGGCTACTGTTGGTCGAGGAGGAGGAGAGGGGGAAGGCATGTTAGGAGGGAGAGAGATAAAAAGAAAGGTAGAAGTGTGGAGGTGAGAGTAGGGACGTTAAATGTGGGGACTATGAGTGGTAAAGGCAGAGAGTTGGCTGATGTGATGGAGATAAGAAAGGTAGATATACTGTGTGTTCAGGAACCCAGATGGAAGGGAAGCAAGGCTAGGAGCATTGGAGGTGGATTTAAACTGTTCTACCATGGTGTAGATAGGAAGAGAAATGGAGTAGGAGTAATCTTGAAGGAAGAATATGTGAAGAGTGTTCAGGAGGTAAAGAGGGAGTCGGGCAGAATCATGAGTTTGAAGCTAGAAGTCAAAGGTGTGATGTTGAATGTTGTCAGTGTGTATGCCCCACAGGTTGGATGTCAGCTAGAAGAGAAAGAGGAATTCTGGAGTAAGTTGGATGAAGTGGTAGAGAGTGTTCCCAGGGGGAGAGAGTGGTGATTGGAGCGGACTTTAATGGACATGTAGGTGAAGGGAACAGAGGTGATGAGGAGGTTCTGGGTAGGTATAGTCTTAAGGAGAGAAATGTGGAAGGACGGATAGTTGTAAATTTTGCTAAAAGGATGGAAATGGCTGTGGTGAACACATCAAGAAGAGAGAGAAACATAGGGTGACTTACAAGAGTGGAGGAAGGTGCACACAGGTGGACTACATCTTGTGCAGAAGGAGAAATCTGAAAGAGATAGGAGACTGCAAGGTGGTGGCAGGGGAGAATGTAGCTAGACGGCATCAGATGGTAGTTTGTAGGATGACTTTGCAAAGCAAGAAGAGGAAAACAGTGAAGGCAGAGCAAAAGATTAAGTGGGGGAAGTTACAGAAGGAAGAAGGTCGCACAGAGTTCAGGAAGGAGTTGATACAGGCTCTGGGTGGTAGGGAAGAATTACCAGATGACTGGGAAAGTACAGCAAAAGTATTGAGGGGAAATGGGTAGAAAGGTATGTGGTGTATCCAGTGGACAGAAGAAGGAAGACAAGGAGACTTGGTGGTGGAATGAGGAGGTACAGGAAAGTATCCAAAGGAAGAGGTTAGCAAAGAAAAAGTGTGATAGTCAGGGAGATGAAGAAAATAGACAGGAGTATTTGGAATCTAGGCACATGGCAAAGAGAGGTGGCAAAGGAAAAGGCATATAGTGAGTTGTATGAGAGGCTGGACATTAAGGAAGGAGAAAAGGAGTTGTATTGACTGGCTAGACAGAGAGATCGAGCTGGAAAAGATGTACAGCAGATTAAGTTGATTAAGGACAGAAATGGTAATGTACTAACAAACGATGAGAATGTGTTGAGTAGGTGGAAGGAGTACTTTGAAGAAGTACTTTGAAGAGCTGATGAATAAAGAAAATGAGAGAGAGGAGGATGGATGAAGGAAAGACGGTGAAGAAGGAAGACCCAAGGATTAGCAAGGCAGAAGTGAGGGCAGCTTTGAAGAGGATAAAGAATGGAAAGGTGGTTGGTCCAGATGACATACCTGTGGAGGTATGGAGATGTTTAGGAGAGATGGCAGTGGACTTTTTAACCAGATTGTTTAACACAATCTTGAAGAGTGACAGGATGTCTGAGGAGTGGAGAAGAAGTGTGATGCTCAGAGCTGTAGTAACTACAGCGGCATTAACTTGATCAGCCACACAATGAAGATATGGGAAAGAGTTGTTGAATCCAGGTTAAGAGGAGAGGTGACAATCAGTGAGCAGCAGTATGGTTTCATGCCAAGAAAGAGTACTACAGATGCAATGTTTACTCTTAAAGAGTGTTGATGGAGAAGTATAGAGAAGGTCAGAAGGAGTTGCACTGTGTCTTTGTGGATCTAGAAAAAGCATATGATAGGGTGGGAAGTGTGGTACTGTATGAGAAAGTCAGGAGTGGCAGAGAAGTATGTGAGGTGTGGTGCAGGACATATATGAGGACAGTGAGACGGTGGTGAGGTGTGCTGTAGAAGTGACAGATGGAATCAAAGTGGGAGTGGGATTACAGCAGGAATCGGCTCTGAGCCCCTTCTTGTTTGCCATGGTGATGGACAGGCAGACAGATGAGGACAGGCAGTAGTCTCAGTGGGCCATGATGTTTGCTGATGACGTTGTGATCTGCAGTGAGAGTAGGGAGCAAGTGGAAGAGAACCTGGAGAGGTGGAAGTATGCTCTGGAGAGAAGAGGAATGAAAGCCAGTAGAAGCAAGGCAGAATACATGCGTGTGAATGAGAGGGAGGCAGGTGTAATGATGAAGATGGAAGGTGTAGAGGTGGTGAAAGTAGATGAGTTTAAATACCTGGGCTCAACCATCCAAAGCAATGGAAAATGCACGAGAGGTGAAGAAGAGAGTGCAGGCAGGGTGGAGTGGGTGGATGGGTGGAGATGAGTGACAGAAAGGTAACAGCAAGAGTGAAAGTGAAGATTTACAAGACGGTAGTGAGACCTGCTATGATGTGTGGTTTGGAGACAGTGGTGCTGACAAAAAGACAAGAGATGGAGCTGGAGGTGGCAGAGTTTAGAGATGCTAAGATTTTCATTGGGAGTGACTAGGAGGGACAAGATTAGAAATGAGTATATCAGAGGGACAGCTCAGGTTGAGCAGTTTGGAGACGAAGTAAGAGAGGCAAGGCTGAGATGGTTTGGACATGTGCAGAGGAGGGATAGTGGATATATTGGACCAAGGATGTTGAAGATGGAGCTGCCAGACAGGAGGAAAAGAGGAAGACCACAGAGAAGATTCATGGATGTAGTGAAGGAGGACATGGAGAGGGTTGGTGTTACAGAGGAAGATGAAGGGACAGGGTGAGATGGAGGCAGATGATCCACTGTGGAGACCCTGAAGGGAGCAGCTGGAAGGAGAAGAAGAATAATAATTTAAAATTTAATTGTAAAAATGTTGTAAATTTAGTAGAAAAAAATTCAGTATTTATTTGTCAGTAAAGAGAATGAAACTCATAAATGATTCCAGTTTTAGAAGCAGATGAGCTTTAGGGTTCTCAGACCTTCTGTCTCCCGGTCCTCTCCCAGGTTCTGGACAATGCCATCGAGACAGAGAAGATGATTGAGAAGTATGAGTCTCTGGCGTCGGAGCTGCTGGAATGGATTGAGCAGACCATCATCATCCTGAACAACAGGAAGTTCGCCAATTCATTAGTGGGCGTCCAGCAGCAGCTGCAGGCCTTCAACACCTACAGGACTGTGGAGAAGCCGCCAAAGTCAGTCTGCCACAGGAGCCTTTTTAGCACCAATTTTGTACCCAGTATTGGTGGTAGTTCCTGTTCATTCATATGGTTTCACCACAAGAACTAGGAGTTATTTTAGTCCAAAAAAATCTTTTTTCAGGAACCTTTTTAGCTCCAGGAGCTGTTCTTTGAAGGTTTCTATTCAAGTGTTTCCACCAAGAAGACCAAAAATCCCCACAGAAATCTGCTTCTTTTTCTACGGTTTAGTGTCTCAGTTCCTGAAGGATGTCTGCTTTTATTCTGATTTTCTGAGGAGTTTTTAGGTCAGATTTACAGCATCTCACAAAAGTGAGTACACCGCTCACATTTTTGTAAATATTTTATTCTTTCTTTTCATGGGACAACACTGAAGATATAACACTTTGTGATACAATGTAGTCAGTGTACAGCTTGTATAACAGTGTAAATTTGCTGTTCCCTCAAAATAACTCAATACACATCCATTAATGTCTAAACCGCTGGCAACAAAAGTGAGTACATCCCAAAATGAAAATGTCCAAATTGTGCCAAATTAGCCATTTTCCCTCCCTGGTGTCGTGACTCATTAGTGTTACAAGATTTCAGGTGTGAATGGGGAGCAGGTGTGTTAAATTTTTCTCACACTCTCTCATACTGGTCACTGGAAGTTTAACATGGCATCTCATGGCACAGAACTGTCTGAGGATCTGAAAAAAACAATTGTTGCTCTTCATAAAGATGGCCTAGGCTATGAGAAGATTGCCAACACCCTGAAACTGAGCTGCAGCACAGTGGCCAAAAAACACTTTTTTTTTTTTTTATTACTTATTTTGTACCCGTAGGTAGATTTGTTTTGCAGTCTGGTGACAAGCCACCAGCTGCCAGTCGCTGCGTGCGCAAGCGCGCCGTATCCCTAACCTGCATGTTTTTGGTGGCCAAAAACCATACAGTGGTTTAACGGGACAGGTTCCACTCAGAACAGGCCTCGCCATGGTCGACCAAAGAAGTTGAGTGCATGTGCTCAGCGTCATATCCAGAGGTTGACTTTTGAAAATAGACGTATGAGTGCTGCCAGCATCGCTGCAGAGGTTGAAGGGGTGGGAGGTCAGCCTATCAGTGCTCAGACCATACGCCACACACTGAATCAAATTGGTCTGCATGGCTGCTGTCCCAGAAGGAAGCCCTTTTTTAAAGATGCACAAGAAAGCCCGCAAACAGTTTGCTGAAGACGAGCAGACTAAGGACATGGATTACTGGAACCATGTCCTGTGGTCTGATGAGACCAAGATAAACTTATTTGATTCAGATGGTGTCAAGCGTGTGTGGAGGCAACCAGGTGAGGAGTACAAAGACAAGTGTGTCTTGCCTACAGTCATGCATGGTGATGGGAGAGTCATGGTTTGGGGCTGTATGAGTACTGCCAGCACTGGGGAATTACAATTCATTGAGGGAACCATGAATGCCAACATGTACTGTGACATACTGAAGCAGAGCATGATCCCCTCCCTTTGGAAACTGGGCCGCAGGGCAGTATTCCAACATGATAACGACCCCAAACACACCTCCAAGACGACCACTGCCTTGCTAAAGAAACTGAGGGTAAAGGTGATGGACTGGCCAAGCATGTCTCCAGACCTAAACCCTATTGAGCATCTGTGGGGCACCCTCAGACGGAAAGTGGAGGAGCGCAAGGTCTCTAACACCATGATGTTATCATGGAAGAGGATTCCAGTGGCAACCTGTGAAGCTCCAGTGAACTCCATGCCCAAGAGAGTTAAAGCAGAGCTGGAAAATAATAGTGGCCACACAAAATAGACACTTTGGGCACAATTTGGACATTTTCACTAGGGATGTACTCACTTTTGTTGCCAGCGATTTAGACATTAATGGCTGTGTGTTGAGTTATTTTTAGGGGACAGCAAATTTACACTGTTATACAAGCTGTACACATTGTTATACAATGTATATTATACAAGCTGACTACATTGTATAAAAGTGTCATATCTTCAGTGTTGTCCCATGAAAAGATATAATAAAATATTTACAAAAATGTGAGGGGTGTACTCACTTTTGTGAGATACTGTAAATAAATGTTTATATACAGTCCATCTGGAAAGTATTCACAGTGCTTCACTGAAGCCTTATTCATGCTGCATGTCCCCTCTAATCCGCTTTGGTCCGCATGCGCTTTAGACAAGGCCGGCACGAACGCGGCGCTGTTCATGCTCACTTTTTTCATCTACCCAGGCCAAGCGGTTGATGCATGCGTACAACCATCATTTGTAGTTTCATTCCCGCCCGATAGGTAGCGCCAATGCGCTGACGCACCAGGATTTTCACCAACGAAGAAACGCTGCTTGCTTTCTGCGGCTTGACTTCCCGCTGCTTGACTTCCCAGTTTTCACTCCTTTTCCACGAAGATGCTGCTGCTGCTGCTGCATTTATGTATGCTTCATGTATATTTATTTTTGTCTTCTGCTTCCTGGTTATCTTCTTCGTCTACTTTGTCTTGGTATGCTGTGCCAATATTGGCACCTCGTGAATGGGACATTAAGTCTTGCGCATGCGCTTTTCAACGCGTTCAGGTCGTGGGCAGGCAGCGCGGTCACAAAATTTGGGCTGTACGTGATCGTCCACGGTCGAGCACTGAGGACACTAGTGGAGTGGAGACGATGACGTAAATTTTGTCACACGAGGTTTCCGGTTACACGTATGCAGACAGCAGAGGTGCAGCATGAATCCAGCTTTAGTGATGCTATGCACGACACCACCCACGCGACACTGACTCGAGCAATATAACGCGGATGTGTCGTGAGCAGAGTGTCAAGCACTGTGTCAACATGCCCACAGTCACGTAACCGTAGCAAGCAAGGCCTTGTTATGCCGGTCACATCACGTGACTTGAGGGCTTGCGGTAAGTTTGAGAGGGAATTGGTTATTTTTTTTGTTTTTGTGTTGTTTGTTCCTGCCATCCCATTTCCAAAAGTCCTCGTATGGCCAAATGCTCAAAAAAAAAGTATTGAGATTTTTTTTTAGGTTTTTCAACTCTGATGCAGTTCTGACAGTCAGTCACCAGATGGCAATCTTTATTAGATGTTTCATAACACTGTGTGCTTGTGAAGCAAGTGTCTCAAAGTTCTCATTGTTTCATGAGGCCTCGGTTTTAACATCACTAGCTTCACTTTTTTCACATTTTGTTATGTTACAGCCTTATTCCAAAATGGATTAATTTTTTTCCTCAAAATTCTACACACAATACCCCATAATGACAACATGAAAAAGTTTTTTTTTGAGATTTTTGCTAATTTTATTAAAAGTAAAAAACTAAGAAATCACATGTACATAAGTATTCACAGCCTTTGCTTAATACTTTGTTGATGCACCTTTGGCAGCAGTTACAGCCTCGAGTCTTTCTGAATATGATGCCACAAGCTTGGCACACCTATCTTTGGGCAGTTTGGCCCATTCCTCTTTTCAGCACCTCTCAAGCTTCATCAGGTTAGATGGGAAGTGTTGGTGCACATCCATTTTCAGATCTCTCTAGAGATGTTCCGTTAGATTCAAGTCTGGGCTCTGGCTGGGCCACTCAAGGACATTCACAGAGTTGTCCTGAAGCCACTCCTTTGATATCTTGGCTGTGTGCTTAGGGTCGTTGTCCTGCTGAAAGAAGAACCGTCGCCCCAGTCTGAGGTCAGGAGCGCTCTGGAGCAGGTTTTCATCCAGGATGTCTCTGTACATTGCTGCATTCATCTTTCCCTCTATCCTGACTAGTCTCCCAGTTCCTGCCGCTGGAAAACATCCCCACAGCATGATGCTGCCACCACCATGCTTCACTGTAGGGATGGTATTGGCTTGGTGATGAGCGGTGCCTGGTTTCCTCCAAACATGACGCCTGGCATTCACACCAAAGAGTTCAATCTTTGTCTCATCAGACCAGAGAATTTTGTTTCTCATGGTCTGAGAGTCCTTCAGGTGCCTTCTGGCAAACTCCAGGTGGCCTGCCATGTACCTTTTACTAGGAATGGCTTCCATCTGGCCACTCTACCATACAGGCCTGATTGGTGGATTGCTGCAGAGATGGTTGTCCTTCTGAAAGGTTCTTCTCTCTCCACAGAGGAACGCTGGAGCTCTGACAGAGTGACCATTGGGTTCTTGGTCACCTCCCTGACTAAGGCCCTTCTCCCCTGATCGCTCAGTTTAGACAGCTGGCCAGCTCTAGGAAGAGTCGTGGTGGTTCTGAACTTCTTCCATGTATGGATGATGGAGGCCGCTGTGCTCACTGCGACCTTCAAAGCATCAGGATTTTTTCTGTACCCTTCCCTAGATTTGTGCCATGAGACAATCCTGTCTTGGAGGTCTACAGACGATTCCTTTGACTTCTTGCTTGGTTTGTGCTCTGACATGCACTGTCAACTGTGGGACCTTATATAGACAGGTGTGTGCCTTTCCAAATCATGTCCAATCAACTGAATTTACCACAGGTGGACTCCCAGTTAAGCTGTAGAACCATCTCAAGGATGATCAGTGGAAACAGGATGTACCTGAGCTCAATTTTGAGCTTCATGGCAAAGGCTGTGAATGCTTATGTACATGTGATTTCTTCGTTTTTTTATTTTAATAAATTTGCAAAAATATCAAAATAACTTTCTCACATTGTCATTATGGGGTATTGTGTGTAGAATTTTGAGGAAAAAAATGAATTTAATCCATTTTGGAATAAGGCTGTAACATGACAAAATGTGGAAAAAGTGAAGCACTGTGAAGACTTTCCGGATGCACTATAGACAGTGTCAGGAGGTGATGCCAAAGATGCCAATTTAAAAATTAAAGAAATCACAAACTACAATTTAATTTCATAGAATAAAAATTTAACCAGCAAACAGATGAGCGTTGAAAATTTATGAGGGGAAAAAAGGTGAAAATGTACAAGAATAAAGTTGAAAATTTATGAGAAAGTCACAAATGTTCGAGGAAAAAGTTGCAGATTTATGTGGAAAAAGTTGCAGATTTATGAGAAGAATGATGTAAATTTGAGGAAAAACATTGATAAATCACATGAAAAAAGTCACAAATTTATGAAAACCATTGCAGATTTATGAGGAAAAAAGAGTCAAATCTACAAGAATAAAGTTGAAAATTTACAGGAAAAAAGCTGAAAATTTATGAGAAAGTCACAAATGTTCGAGGAAAAAGTTGCAGATTTATGTGGAAAAAGTTGCAGATTTATGAGAAGAATGATGTAAATTTGAGGAAAAACATTGATAAATCACATGAAAAAAGTCACAAATTTATGAAAACCATTGCAGATTTATGAGGAAAAAAGAGTCAAATCTACAAGAATAAAGTTGAAAATTTACAGGAAAAAAGTTGCAGATTTATGAGAAATTAAATTTCTGAGAACCCCCCACGCACACACACACGAGCTGCTGGTTGCTGCGATAGCTGACAGAGCCATCATGATGACTGAAGATCCACCATTTAAGAAAGTCCTCATGAAGAAGTCATCAATAAAGGTCTCAGATTAAATATGGTCAACTTCCACGGCGGTGAACGTCTCATTAGTCGCTATGTAATTTTCATGTTTCCAGGTTCACGGAGAAGGGGAACCTGGAGGTTCTTCTGTTCACCATCCAGAGCAAAATGAGAGCCAACAACCAGAAAGTCTACATGCCGCGAGAGGGGAAACTCATCTCTGACATCAACAAGGTGAACACAACAGATTCTTCTCCATCTGAACGTTCTGGTGATGGAAATCTGCCCTGTGTTCAATTGACAAAACTGTTTGCAGCCGTTCGGAATTGTTTGGTAGTTTCCGTAACTGAACAACATGGTCACCGCAAACCATTTTGTCCTTGGCCGAGCTCTTTTGGGAGGTGAATCGCGTAGCAAACAAAGATGGCAGCTAGGTAAGATAGTTTGCAATATCCTTTTGTTTTCTTTTCGGAGCAATTCCATCAATTTAAGAGTTGAGGTTATGTCAGTTTGTAAGTTAAACAATACCACGCATAAAATATTGTCTTTGGTGGGGGTATAATGGAGAATTCTTAGGTAATATGGAGTTGAAGTAGGCTACAGCCTATGCTATAGTTACCGTATCCTCTAACCAGCTGACAGAGGACCATAGATCTACACAACTACACAATGCACGAGCCGAACAGAAAAACTGTTCGCCAACAACTGCCCGTTCATTTAGGTTAGTTCACCTTGCAAACTTTGTTTGGCAAACTGTTTTGTGACCTGAATGCGCCTCAGGATTTTCACTTCAGACCGTTGTACAGACCAGCGTGGCTGACTCCTCAGTTTTGGTGAACTTCATCAACTGTTGATGGCATTTTAGCACCAACTCGTCCTTTCAGATTCATTACAGTGCTGAGTTTTTATCACATTACAGTAGTCATAAGATGGCGGTACACAGGGGCGGGGCTAAGTAGGGAGAACAGGCGAAGTTTCTGAATGCAAGGCTTTTAAAAAAAAAATAAATAAATAAATTACATGGCTGTGGGTGGAGCTTTATGAATCGAGCCGTTGGGCGGGCGTTTGGAATCGAGACTCTGGGCGGGGCCTTTGGAGTCAAGGCTGTTGGGCGGGGTCTTTTGAATGGAGGCTGTGGGCGGGGCCTTTTGAATCGAGGCAGTGGATGGGGCTTTTTCAAATCATGTTTTTGAGCTCTAAATAGGACTTTATCAGCTCTTTAAGAGTTGAGGACATGCTTTTTGAATCGGGGGTAGTGGGCTTTTAGAAGCAGCGCTGGGGTTGTTGAGTGGGCGGGGCTTTGAAGGGTTAACACAAGCCGTGGTTCTGGAAGAGAAGGAGACTTTAAAGGAGGGAGAGGACGTGTCTTCTGAAGGAGAGTGACAGCAGGGTTTTTAACCTGGATGTTAATGGGGAGTGACTCCCTCTGGTGGACAGGAGAGGAACTGCAGGAGTTTGGAGCTTCACTTTGATGTTTGTGTTTAATTTGGTGCTTTGCATTGTGTGTTTTTTACCTTCTCAGGCGTGGGAGCGTCTGGAGAAGGCGGAGCACGAGCGCGAGCTGGCTCTGAGGACAGAGCTGATCCGCCAGGAGAAGCTGGAGCAGCTTGCCCGCCGCTTTGACCGCAAAGCTGCCATGAGGGAGACGTGGCTGAGTGAGAACCAGCGGCTGGTGTCCCAGGTAATGCTGCTGTGGCAGTGCGTTTCAGCCATGTTGGTTTTCTTCTTTGCTTTCTGTTTTGCTCCTCATGCTCCCTCCATTTCCTCCTCGTTTCCTCTAGTTGTCCCTTGTCTCCTCGTCTCCTCTTATCTTTTCTTCTTTTCTCTCATTTCCTGTCTCATTTCCTTTTTTGTCTCCTCTTCTTGCATATTTGAGAAAAGAGTCCAACATTTACAGAAAAAAGTTGCAAATTTTTGAGGGAAAAAAATTGCAAATTTCTCAAAAAAATGAAAAATTAAGAAAAAAGTTGCAAATTTATAAGAAAAAAAAAATTTTTGAGGGAAAAAATGCAAATCTTTGAGAATTTGCTCCTTTTTTCTCAAAATGTGACTTTTTCTCATAAATTCTCAACTTTATTCTTGTAATTTTTTTCTCATAAATTTGAACTCTCATCTCTTTTCTCATCTCCTTTCTTCTCACCTCCTCTTTCCTTCTTTCCTCCCCTCATCTCTTCCTGTCTCCTCATCTCTACTCTTCATTTTGTCTCCTCTCTATCTTCTCTCCTCCCTCCTCTCCTCATTTCCTACCCCTCCTCCTTCTTTCTTCTCCTTCTTTCCTCTCCTCACCTCCTCCTTCCTCCTTTTCTCTCCTCAGGATAACTTCGGATTCGACCTCCAGGCAGTAGAAGCCGCCACAAAGAAACATGAAGCCATAGAAACGGACATCGCAGCGTATGAGGAGCGAGTTCAGGTCACTGTCTTCTCCGTTTGTGAACTCCTAGAAACCATGACATCTCCTTTGGATGGTGTTTGATAAAGTTTTTTTTTTTTAACTCATCCTGGCTGTCTCAGGCTGTGGTTGCCGTGGCGAAGGAGCTGGAGGCGGAGAGTTACCACGACATAAAGCGCATCACGGCGAGGAAGGACAACGTGATCCGTCTGTGGGAGTACCTGCTGGAGCTGCTGAAGGCGCGGCGGCAGCGGCTGGAGATGAATCTGGGCCTGCAGAGAGTCTTCCAGGAGATGCTTTACATCATGGACTGGATGGACGAGATGAAGGTGGGGCCCAGGCGGCCAATTGGGGGACAAATTTACGTCAGAATGAGCTGAAATCAGCCAATCAGAGGGCAGATTTACGTAAACCCAGCAAACAAGTCAGAAATTTACAAGGAAAAAGTTTCAAATTTATGGGAAAGAAGTCCATTTACAGGAAAAAAAGTTGCAACTTTACCAAAAAAGGCAAATTTTTAATCAAGAAAAGTTGCAAAGTTATGAGAACAAACACAAACTTTTAAGGAAAAAAGTAGCAAATTTTTGAGAAAAAAAATCGCAATTTTTTAAGTGAAAAAAGTAAAAAAAAAAAAAGTAGCAAATTTTGGAGAAAAAAGTTGAAAATATATGAGAAAAGTAAAAATTTCTGAGAAAAAAGTTTCAAATTTATGTTTGAAAAACATACAGAAAAAGTTACAGATTGATGAGAAAAAACGTCAAATTGACATGAAAAAAAAATGAGATTTTCATCCACCAAATACCTGAAATCAGCCAATCTGGAGCAGATGAACCTCAGAAGGACTGGAAGTGAGTGATTTGATTTTTAAATTGGGGTTCCACATGCAGTCTATAAATGTCTGTGAAAAGTGACCGTCCACCCCGCTGGGGTTCTGCTGTCTCTGACCACATCTTCTGCGACGCTCTAAAAACTTGGCTCATTCCTGTTGTCCTCTTTTTTTCCCCCCATGAACCTCCATCCAGATGCTGCTGCTGTCTCAGGACTACGGTAAACACTTGTTGGGCGTAGAGGATCTGCTGCAGAAACACTCGCTGGTGGAGGCCGACATCGGCGTCCAGGCCGACCGTGTCCGCAACGTCAACACCAACGCTCAGAAGTTTGCCGTGGACACTGAAGGTACCGCGCACACGCCAGCGTTGGTTTATTCCAGTGGGTGATCTGTTATTGTTTAACAAGGGGATGGGGGTGTTCACTGATTTGACATGAAGTGCAAACGTACGAATGTGAATTGGGGACAAATTTGTAAGAATAAAGGTGCAAAGGTGTGATAAAAGATGCCAATTTAAAAATTAAAAAAGGCTCTAATTACAATGTAATTACTGCCTCTTCTTCTTTTCTGGCTGCTCCCTTCAGGGGTCTCCACAGCACATCATCTGCCTTCATCTCACCCCATCCCTTCTTGTACCGTCTTCAGAGCTTGACATTAACTTTTTTGCTCACCGGCCACTGTGGCTAGTGATTTTCCAAAGTCACTAGCTACAATTTTGTAGTTGGAAAATTATGTTTAATATGATCAAATTTGACTATCGCATGCTAAATTTTACTTGAACTAAATTTACAACCTTTCTAAATGTGACCCTTATACATACATAAACATAGCGGGAGAAACACTGTTGAATTATTAACAGGAGTAAATACTGTAAAACAGTCGAGAAAAATATTTGCAATATGAGTGAAGTACAAGTAGATGTAGGGTTTGTCCCAAGTATCTTTTGTACAGCTTCCTCATTTCCTAGCCCCACCCATTGGTCTTTGAAATCAAAGGCCATGGGGTAGGGGGTGAAAATGACTCCTCTATGAATTGGGACTCCCCTTCAAGGCTGCACAACATCATTAGTAGTTGCTGATGGATTTTTTTTTTCCACAATATTTTTTATTGAACCTTTTTTTTTTTTTTTTTTTTTTTACAAACATGGCACAAACAATCAAACACTAACACTAAAGTAATTTTAAAAAAAACCCAAAAAAACCCCACTAACTACAAAAAAAAATATACTAAAAACACCAACAACCACTAACAAAGGCAAGTCATCAACAATGCTCCTCTGTTTAGTCTAGGTAATCTATTACATAAGTATACATATTATACATTCACCAATTTGGAATTTGCAAGGTCCACACATATCATTCACCTTCTTCTTCAGAAGTTATGTTTAATTTCTTTACATAATCAATGAAAGGTCTCCATATATTCTCAAACACATTTTCCTTTGATTTCAGTATGTATGTTATTCTTTCTAGTGGAAGGTTTGTTAACATCTGTCTTAACCACTGAGTCACATCTGGTCTATGAGTCTTTTTCCACAGTAGTGCAATACATTTTTTGGCACTAAGCAAACCGAGGTCTATGAATGCTCTTTCACTCTTATTAAAGTTATGTTTTTCAGGATACAGACCCAACAAAAACAGTTTAGGGTTCAATGTGAATTGTTTTGAAATTATTTTTTCAATTGTTACCCTCACCTCTTCCCAAAACATTCTGATTTTTCTACATTCCCATAAACAGTGAAATAGGGTTCCTTTACTTTCCATACATTTTGTACATGTATCTGGTATGTTTTTGTTACATCTATTTAATTCCACTGGTGTAACATACATCCGCATTAACCATTTAAAATGTATCAATTTAAGACGTGCATTTATTGATTTGGTTTGAGCTTCTGTACAAGCCAATTCCCATTGTTCCTCTGAAATTTCAATTTGCAGGTCTTCTTTCCAATAATTCAGTCTTTTCTGTGAGTTTTCACTTGAGAATAGTGTCAATGAGTTATAAAACTCTGAAATAATACCCTTTCTCTTACTATCTTTCGTCAAAATTTTTTCCAAGGATGAATAAGTAGGTCGGGTGAGAGCATTATTTTGATTTGATCGAATAAAATTTCTAAGCTGAAGATATTTAAAAAAATGTGTTCTATTAAGATTGAATTTAATCCTCAGTTCTTCAAAAGACATTATGTTATCTGAACGTGACAAATATAAGTCTTGAATCTTTTGAATCCCTTTTAAATTCCATACTTTAAATACAGCATCCACTCTCCCTGGTGTAAAATATTGATTACCCCATATTGGGCTAAATTGTGACAGTGAGTGTGGTTCTTTTAAATATTTTTTGGTTTCACACCATATTTTGATCATGTGCTTTACAATTGGATTTTTAACTTGTTTCTGTAATTTTTTAGCCGAGTCTGAGTATATGAATAAGGGAAGAGGTAAAGGTAAATTGTATGATTCCATTTCAGTCCAGTGAGGAAGATCATTTGATGAAAAATAATATGTCATAGACCTCAGTTGTGCTGACCAGTAATACAACATAAAGTTTGGACATTTCAGACCTCCAAGATCAAATGGTAAATATAGTAAGGACAGAAGTAATCTAGCCTTCCTATTGTTCCATATAAATTCCACTAACTTTTTTTTAATTCTTGAGAATAGATCTGAAGGTGGTGGTAAAGGAAGGTATTGAAATAAAGTATTTTTGGTAAGATATTACTTTTAAGTATATTAATTCTCCCGATCATCGACATTGGTAGTGACATCCATCTCTGAAGTAACTCATTAATATATCTGTCATTAAGGCTTCATAGTTGGCACTGGCGACTGATTCTAGCTTAGGCAAAATTTGGATTCCTAAATATTTAAACTGATTTACAACATTGAATTGATTTACCTCAGGAGCTGGGTGATTTCTCTGGGTCTCATTTAGCATTAATATTGAAGATTTAGTTTTATTTATTTTATATCCTGATATTTCCCCAAAGTTCTTTATTGAATTTAACAAAGTCGGAATTGATTTTTTTAAAATTCGACATAAACAAAATTATGTCATCGGCATACAGGGAGATTTGTTGCTGATAGATTTAATTTAAATGGACACTACCTCATCTTAACCACTTGCACTCCGGGCAATTTTCCTAAAAATGCCAAAAAATAACGTGCCCAAAGTAAATCGAAAGCTGTTCTTCAACCCTTTGCAGCATCTTCATGGGGTTGGTCTCATTTAAAAGAAAACACTTTGAATTTTTTGGCAAAAAAACCATAATCTCTCTATGTGCTCCGGCCACTGAGTTACAGCCATCTAAACATACTGAACTTGAAGAAAAAAAATTTGGACACAGTGTTTTTTTGGATACAAATGCTTGTAAATAACACACAGCTGTCCAATCCGGCTGGAAAATGCAACAGAAATGTAGAACCAAGTGTTATCCAGCTGAGATCCAAATTTGGTAACAATACCACAAAAAATGAATATTTTACACAGCTTTGTTCTCAGGCTGTTCCCAGGCGTTTTGGAACTGTGCCAAATTGTGCCAAATGGCACAGTTTGGAAAAACGTCTGTAACTTTTGAATAATTCAATATAGAATCTTCATTTTAGGCTCAAAGGAAAGGTCACACTCAGGGCTGTGTCTGTGTGTGTGTGTGGGGGGGGGGGTCGCCCCCCCCGCTACCAAGGACAGAGTTCGGCCCTCGCTACATGACAGATTACACTTGTTGCATGTTTCCACAGCAACGCTGTCACAGCGGCTTCCCCCCCCCCCCTCGCTACTGTGTGTGTGTGTGGGGGGGGGGGGTTCTCGCTACAGAGGAGGGACTTCAGCCATCGCTACACAACGGATTAGCCTTATGTGGTGATGTAGGACAGCAGTGCAGTCACCGCGGCCCCCCCCCCCTCGCTGCAGAAGAATAGCGGGGGTGGGGGGGGCGTTCACAGCCTGTATACTGCGAGCAACCCCTTGTACCGCGGCACACGAACTTCAGACTTCGTGAACCGCACAGCTGGAATTTACTGATCGGTCAAAAGTCATTTTGGATTACAATTTTCAGTAGAGAATAATTTAGCTTATAACACCTTACCTCTTCACAGCGGAGTCTTGGCGAACTTGTCTTCCTCATTGTCAGACGAACGCGACGCTGGTCCGCTCTGGTTCTGGTCTCGCGACTCGATCAAAACATAATTCCATTATTGCGGTTTTGTGCTTCCATGATTGCGGTTTTTGGCGAACGATTTTTGAAAACAAATAACAGTAGTAATTAAAAAAAGACCGGCGAAGGCGTGTGTGTCACTCAGCCTTCGTCGGTCTATAATGACCATGGAAGAAATCATAACGTCTACTCTGCTGGAACCAATACAAAATAAGCACCGCCTGTGGCCGAACATGCCGATGC
Organism: Pholidichthys leucotaenia; assembly: GCA_020510985.1. NCBI lineage: Eukaryota > Metazoa > Chordata > Actinopteri > Cichliformes > Pholidichthyidae > Pholidichthys > Pholidichthys leucotaenia. The sequence continues at coordinate 265,934,872 of CM035841.1, read as the reverse complement.
ACGAATGGCACTCCCTGTCACACAGGTTGCATTTGTGGATGGTCTCCATGCTGCTGGGTCTGTGGGGCTCTTCCTGTGTCCTTTTTTGATCCGCTGCAGCAGCCAGTTTTCACCCAGCCTTAAAAAAAAACAGCTCACGAACTTCTCTGCTTCAATTGACTCACTGCATTCAAAGCGTTGGGAGGCAGGTCCTCCTTCCTAGGTTTTCATTCATTGGTTCTTCAAGGTTTCAGAAACCCAATTCAAGGCTCTTGTTAGTCGAATGAGAGGTCAATCAGATGAACTAATCTGTTCGCGGCTGTGTTTGCAGATTTTTTTTTTCAGTGGCGCTTGGATGCCACACCACCTACACCACCACCATCAATATCCTTATCATGCGTCGTGCGCCCTAGGACGCAGAGACTTGCCCGCCCGCGGAACAACGGAGTGCAAGTGGTTAAGGAGAAAAATGTCTCAAATTTACATGAACAATTCTAATTAGTAGAAAAAGTCAGAAATTTACTTGAAAGAAAGCTGTAAATTCAGAGAGAGAGGCTGGACCCCCTAGCGGCCATTTTTGGCTCACGGGCCACATGTTTGACACCCCTGGACCAGCAAATTATAAATTCATAATTAGAGGTTTTACTTCCATGAAATAGCTGCAAATCACAGACATCATAGACAATCACAGATAAACAAAAGTTCACCTCAGAAGAAGCTTCATTTGCTCTTTACAGCAACATAAAGTTTACTTTTTCCCACCATCATACGAAAACTTAAACTTGCACAACTAACGGGAGCTTCTTGCTCTAAAAATAATCATATTTAACCACAGAGGCAGGAGCTAATGTTGGGGAGAGAGAGCAGAGGTTATTCTGACCTCTGGGACAACAAGGCATCGGGGCAATTGTCCGGTGAGCTGATTGCTGAGAGCAGCTGCTGTCTGTTCAGCGCCATTTCTCCAGACTGGCTATAAAATGAACCAAACCGCAGAGCAGACTGTCTGTGCCTTCACCTGTACCCAGCACACCGAGTACGGACTCCGTACTGAGCTGCTGCTGCCAACAGTGGACCAATGAGAAGTCACGGTGTGTGCGCAGATTTGGAGTTGTAGTTTCATTGTCTGTGATAGGCTTATTATTTAGATGTCACTTGAGAAAACTGAGTGGCTGTCTTGCCCGCCAGCGGTGGAATCCACCCACCATGACGGGTCTTGTAAATCGTCCCTTTCACTCGAGCATAGAAGAAAATTTAATCAGCATCCAGTTGAAAATTTGAGAAAAAAATTGCAAATTTATGAGAAAAAAGATGAAAGTTTGCAGGAAAAAATTGCAAATGTACAAGTTTGTTTTTGGTTTTTTTTTTCAAATTTGAGGAAAAAAAGTTAAAAATTCAGAGGGACAAAAAAGTTGCTAATTCGGAAGAAAAAAAAATTGGCAAAATTCTGACAAAAAGTCTATTTTTTTTTTTTAAAGTTGCTAATTTATGAGAAAAGTAAAAATTTACAGGAAAAAAGGTTGCAAATTTACAAGAAAAAAGTCACAAATATTTGAGATAAACGTTGCAGATTTATAAGAAAGAATTGGCAAATTTATGTGAAAAAAAGTTGCAGATTCACAAGAAAAGTCACAAATTTTTGAGAAAAGTTGCAAATTTGAGAAAGTTGTACATGTACAAGGGGGAAAACAATGCAAATTTATGAGAAAAAAGTTGCAAATCTACAACAAAAAAGTTGCATATTTAAAGAAAAAAGGACCTGTTGTACACAAAAAAGGTTGCAATTTTCAGTGGAAAAAAGAACCCTCAAGTTTGTGAGGAAAAAATAGAAGAAAATAACAAAAATATTGAAAATTTGAGTTAAAAAAGCTGTAAATTTCCAAGTAAAAGGATGCAAATTTAGGTGAAAAAAGTTGCAGATTTACAAGAAAAAATGTGACAAACCTTTGAGAAAAAAGTTGCAAATCTGAGAAAAATTTGTTCATGTACCAGGGGAGAAAATGCAAATTTATGAGGAAAAAAAGTTGCAAATCTACAAGAAAAAAATTGGAAATTTATGTGAAAAAGTGGCACATTTACAAGGAAAAAAGACACAAATTTTTGAGAAAAAAGTTGCAAATCTACAACAAAAAGTTGCAGATTTACAAGAAACGAAGCACTGTTGTACACAAAAAAGGTTGCAGTTTTCAGTGGAAACAAAAGGACTCACATATTTATGAGAAAAAAATAGAAACTCATAACAAAAATGTTGAAATTTTGAGTTGAAAAAGTTGGCAAATTCCCAAGAAAAAAGTTGCAAATTTATGTGGGAAAAACTCACTAATTTACAGGAAAAAGTTACATTCATGAGAAAAAAAAAACCTGTCAAATTTACAAGTAAAAAGCAAATTTACATGAAAAATACTAATGAAAAGCAGTTGACTATTTTAAAAAAGTCCTCTGCTGTTATTAACATTATAACAGTAAAGTTTTAATTCTTCTGACTCAGCTGTTTTTCTTCATTTTTAGGCTCAAATACATGTTTATCTCTGTGCAGATTTTAACATTTTCCTCACGCTCTCATTCCATCCTCAGGTTATAAACCATGTGACCCTCAGATAATCCGGGACCGAGTCGCCCATCTGGAGTTCTGTTACCAGGAACTGAGTCAGCTGGCAGCTGAACGGCGAGCGCGGCTGGAGGAGTCCCGACGACTCTGGAAGTTCTTCTGGGAAATGGCCGAAGAGGTCAGAGCTCTGCTTTGTTTTATCGTGTGAATGTTACCCATGTCAGCTTTTAAGTTGGGATTTTTTAGCTTTAAATTTTACTTATCATTTTTAACAAAATTTTCTCTGAACTTTAAGCTATTTCATGTTAGCATTGTGTTGGGCTTGCGGACTTTAGCTTTAAGCTATCATTTTTTATTTGTTCTAATTTGTTTAGTGTTTTTAAGCTAGCTGTTCAATTTAAAGCCACGTCAGCTTTTATGTTAACACTGTATATTAATGCTAACATTTTCAGGCTAACTTTATTCAATGTACAGTAGTTCTATTTTATGCTAATGCTGCATGTATTTACACCATTTTAGTTTTTGAACTAGCACTTATCAGTGTTGACTTAAAAATGCTAAATAAAGGTTTAAATTGGTACGTGGAATGTCACCTCTCTGGAGGGGAAGGAGCCTGAGTTGGTGTACGAGGTTGAGAGATGCCGGCTAGATATAGTCGGCCTCACCTCAACACACAGCTCCGGTTCCGGAACCAGTCTCCTGGAGAGGGGCTGGAGCGTGGCCTTTTCTGGAGTTGCCCCGGGCGAGAGGCGACGAGCAGGGGTGGGTATTCTTGTATGCCCCCACCTTGCTGCCTCTGTATTGGAGTTTTCCCCAGTGGACGAAAGGGTTGCTTCCCTGCGCCTTCGGGTCAGGAAACGGGTCCTGAACATCATTTGTGCCTATGCACCAAATGATGTTTCAGAGTACCCACCCTTTTTGGAGTCTCTGACTGGGGTGCTGGAGGGTGCTCCTCCTGGAGACTCCATTGTCCTACTGGGGGACTTCAATGCGCACGTGGGCAACGACGGTGAAACCTGGAAGGGGGTGATTGGGAGGAACGGGCCTGCCTGATCTGAACCCAAGTGGTGTTCAGTTATTGGACTTCTGTGCTAACCACAGTTTGTACATAACAAACACCATGTTCAAGCATAAGGGTGTCCATATGTGCACCTGGCACCAGGACACCCATCGTTGCAGGTCAATGATTGATTTTGTTATCATGTCATCAGACCTGCGACTGTATGTCTTGGACACTCGGGTAAAGAGAGGTGCAGAGCTGTCAACTGATCACCACCTGGTGGTGAGTTGGATCCGCTGGCAGGGGAGGATGCCATTCAGACCTGGTAGACCCAAACGTATAGTGAGGGTGTGGTGGGAATGTCTGGCTGAGGCCCCTGTCCGGGAGGTCTTCAACTCCCACCTCCGGAAGAACTTCAGCCACATTCTGAGGGAGTCTGGAGACATGGAGTCTAAATGGGCCATGTTCTCCACCTCTATTGTTGAAGTGGCGGCCCAGAGCTGCGGCCGCAAAGTGGTTTGTGCATCTCGTGGTGGCAACCCCCGAACCAAGTGGCGGACACCAGTGGTGAGGGGGGCCATTAAGCTGATAGGAGTCCTATCAGGCTTGGTTGGCTTGTAGGATTCCCGAAGCAGCTGAGGTGTACCGGCAGGCCAAGCGGAGTGCAGCTTGGGTGATTGCTGAAGCAAAAACCCGGGTATGGGAGGAGTTCGGTGAGGCCATGGAACAAGACTTTCGGTCGGCTTTGAAGAGATTCTGGCAAACTGTCTGGCGGCTCAGGAGGGGAAAACAGCTCCCTGTCCACACTGTGTATGGTGCAGATGGGGCACTGCTGACTTCAGATGGAGATATCGTCGGGTGGTGGAAGGAATACTTAAAGGATCTCCTCAATCCCACTGATACGCCTTCCACAGAGGAAGCAGGGCTTGTGGACAAGGGGGATGACTCGCCTATCACAGGGGCTGAGGTCGCCAAGGTGGTTAAAAATCTCCTTGGTGGCGGGCCCCCGGGGGTGGACGAGATTTGCCCCAAGTACCTCAAGGCCCTGGATGTTGTAGGGCTGTCATGGTTGGCACGCCTCTGCAACATTGCGTGGAGGTCGGGGGCAGTGCCTTTGGTATGGCAAACCGGAATGGTGGTTCCTCTTTTCAAAAAAGGGGACCGGAGGGTGTGCTCCAACTTTAGAGGGATCACACTCCTCAGCCTCCCTGGGAAGGTCTGTGCCAAGGTACTGAAGAGTAGAGTCTGGCCGTTGGTCGAACCTCGGATTCAGGAGGAGCAATGTGGTTTTCGTCCTGGCCGTGGCACATCGGACCAGCTCTTTACCCTCTCGAGAATTCTCGAGGGTTCGTGGGAGTTTGGCCAACCAGTTTACATGTGTTTTGTGGACTTGGAGAAGACATTTGACCACGTCCCTCGTGGTTTTTTGTGGGGGGTGCTTTGGGAGTATGGGATATCAGGCTTGTTGTTACGAGCTATTCGGTCTCTGTACGACCGTTGTGAGAGTTTGGTTCGTATTGCCAACACTCGGTCGGACTCATTCCCAGTGAGAGTTGGACTCCGCCAGGGCTGCCCTTTGTCACCGATTCTGTTCATAATTTTTATGGACAGGATTTCTAGGCGCAGCCAGGGAGTGGAGGGTGTCATGCTTGGTGACCACAGGATCTCATCTCTGTTGTTTGCAGATGATGTTGTCCTGTTGGCTCATCCAGCAATGACCTACAGCTCTTGCTGGGACAGTTTGCCGCTGAGTGTGAAACGGCTGGGATGAGAATCAGCACTTCCAAGTCCGAGTCCATGGTTCTCAACCGGAAAACGGTGGATTATCCTCTCCGGGTTGGGGACAGGCTCCTGCCCCAAGTGGAGGAGTTTAAGTATCTTGGGGTTTTATTCACGAGTGAGGGGAGAATGGAGCGAGAGATTGGCAGACGGATCGGAGCAGCATCTGCAGTGATGCGGACGTTGTACCGGTCCGTTATGGTGAAGAGGGAGCTGAGTTCTAAGGCAAAGCTGTTGATTTACCAGTCAATCTACGTTCCTACTCTCACCTATTGTTATGAGCTTTGGGTAATGACCGAAAGAATGAGATCGCGGATACAAGCGGCTGAAATGAGCTTTCTCCGTAGTATTGCTGGACTCACCCTCACCGAGATAGGGTGAGGAGCTCAGTCATCCGGGAGAGGCTCAGAGTAGAACCGCTGCTCCTCCACATTGAAAGGAGCCAGTTGAGGTGGTATGGGCATCTGATTAGGATGCCTCCTGGACGCCTCCCACTTGAGGTGTTTCGGGCACGTCCCACTGGGAGGAGACCCCGAGGCAGACCCAGGACTCGGTGGAGAGACTACGTCTCCCAGCTGGTCTGGGAACGCCTTGGTATCCTCTCTGAAGAGCTGGAGCAGGTGGCTGGGGAGAGGGAAGTCTGGGCTTCTCTGCTTGAACTGCTGCCTCCGCGACCCGGACCTCCAGAAAAGCGGTAGAAGATGGATGGATGGATGGAAGGTTTAAATTTTCTTTTTTAAGGTATTTCCGCATTTAAGCTAACATTGTTCAGTTTTAAGCTTTTTTTGAACTTTAAGCCATCCATCCATCTTCTTCTGCTTAATGCTGTTCGGGGAGGGGGGGTATCCCAGCATCTTTGGCTGAGAGGCAGGGTACACCCTGGACAGATCACCAGTCCAGATCGCAGGGCCAACACACAGAGACGGACAACCATTCACTCTCACAGTCATACCTAAGGACAATTTAGAATCCCCAGTTTGATGCCAATTAACCCAACTTGCATGTTTTTGGCATGTGGGAGGAAACCGGAGAAAACCGGAGAAATCCCGGAGTAAACCCACACAAGATCACTGTTGGTCGGGGGCTGGGATTGAACCCAGGATTCCCCGGCCAAAGGTGAGTTGCTGTTGCCGCAGTGCTAACCACTCCGCCATCGTGCTGCCTGAACTTTAAGCCATTTTACTTTTACGCTAACATTGCGTAAGGTTAGGACATTTTAGTCTTTAAAGCTAGCATTTTTTAGCTTCAAGGTTCTTTTAACATTTTTAAGCTAACTTTATTCAACTTAAAGCCAGAGTGGTGGCCTAGAGATAGAGCATCTGCCCCACAACCAGGAGGCTGGAGTTCAAGTCCCAGCCAGGTCATGCCAAAGACCATATAAAAATGGAACTTCCTGCCATCCAGCTTGGTGCTCAGCAATAATGGAATGGCGGAGGGAAATGTTGGTTACCCAGCCACAGGGGGAGCATAAGCCAGTGTACTCCCTGTGCCGCTCCCAAGCCTGGATAAAAAGGGCAGGGTTGTGTCAGGAAGGGCATCTGGCGTAAAAACCCTTGCCAGATCAGCATGCAGATCATCGCAATATAAGGTGATGATACGCTGTGGGGACCCCAAAAGGGAGCTGCTGAAAGACAAAAAAAAAAGCTGTCATCTTTTAAGCCAACACTGTATAACTTTAAGCCAGTCTAGCTTAAAATTGCTATCTTAAAAGTGAATTTTGTTCAATTTAAAGCCATGTCGGCTTTTAAAGTAACAATATACACATTTAAGCTAGATTCAGCCTTCAGTGTACACTATTTCTACTTCATGCTAATATTGCACACATTTATACTGGTTTAAATTTAATTAATTTAGTTATCAGTGTTAACCTAAAAATGCTAAATAACGGTTTAACTTTTTCATTTTCAAGGTAATTCAGGATTTTAAGCTAACAGTGTTTAACTTTAAGCTATTTTAGCTTTTAAGCTAACTTTTGTCAATTGTCAGTTATTTCTTCTTTCATGCTAACTTTGATCATCTTTAAGGCCCGTCACACCTTGATGATTTAGGCGGCATTTGCCAAACATATAAAAATTGGTCTAAAACGCTGGCATAGGCCAAAATTTTCAGTTTTTCTTTTGGTAGTTGACTAATCTAACGACTTTATTTTTTCGAATAGTTGACTAATCGCGATTATTTCTGTCATTATTTCTGTCATGTCCACCAGCTCAGCTTCCTGCTGGCACAGCACCTGTTCGGGGCTCCAGGTCATGTTTTACCTCACCTGTTTAAGCCTGCACACCTGTGAAAATCACTTTGTTGTCAGTCTCTGCCTTAATATAATGTAGTATATTATAAAAAGTTCTCATAGCTAAATAAAATGATGAGCCATCAAACATGACTTGGAAACTTAAACTTGACAGCTTAATCAGAAGTGTTTGTAGCAACACAATTAAATAATAGATGTTAAAGTGTAAAAACTCATATAGCAGCTCTGCTGCTCCATAAAGGCTGTTGTAACTGCATGTTAAAAACAAACTAGAGTAATAGTTAAACTCCATTAAAGTAAAGAAAGAAAATAACAAGCTAGTCCGTCCCGTTTAAAACCTTGCTGGGTCCAAAAGTTTAGAAGTTTAGTTAGGCTTCTGATGAAAACTAAAAGAACTTCTTCCCGTCCAAAAAAAATCCACTTTAAATATCAGTGCATGACTGTGAGCCTTCACTACACATACGGTGAAATATTTAAGCCATTTTAAATTTATTTGTGGTGATTATGGTTGTCTTTTTTAATTAAATTACAAATCATGCTATTCTAATTTACCAAGATGCACCAATATTCAGAATGAAGGCTGATATTACAGTGACAATAATAATACAAAAAAAGAGTGAGCTGCTCATGTAATTCACCCATTTACTTCAGCTAACATACAGCTAGCATAACAGAGGCAGCTCAGCTGTCAGCAACTATCATAAGAGATTACGGCCTGACAGCAGATAAACTAAACAGTATGTACTAATAGTGTGGTCAGTTTTCTAAAGCTGAGAGAGTCGCTCATTGAAAATAAGAAGCACTAACATTACTCACTAATCTTACGGTGCAGTCCACTGACAGGTGGCCGGAGACGGAGGAACGGAGAGGAGGAGGGAATGGATGCATCACTGTGGTGCAGCTGTGATATGACAACACTGCTTTACAGTCTACATTTAACTGCTTTCATTTATTAATTTTCGGTAAAATCCTCCCATACTTTGGAAACTTTTGGCTTTCTCCGTGATTTTCTCTCTGTGTCGCCATGATGCGTTCTTCTTCGCTGAACAGTTAAACTGAACATTCCCGCGGCATGCATATAAACTTTAAAATTAAACAATTTGTCAACAATAAAATTCTACATCAACAAATTTTTATGTTCAACGTTATCAACAGTGTCGACTAATCGTTTCAACCCTAGCATCCATAATGAGTTGCACATATACATAATGTATTAGTAACTTGTATATAATATTTCCATAATTTGTAAATAAGTTAAACCAACGAATGCTTAACATCTTTCCGACTTTCACATCTTATGTGCAACAATAGTCTAACTTAGGCATAGTGCGGTCATGCCAAACTGCTGTAGCCTCCCGATCCATGAATCCTAGGTGTGCAAGAGATCATCTCTGTTCAACCGAGATGATTCTTCCCTCCAAAGACCACAGCGGGGGGGGTGACCGACCTGGCAGAGCCATCAAATCTGTCAGGTTGGTCACGCTGCCAAAAACAGCTGATGTAACACTCAGAAATGTCAGGTGACAGTTGTCACAACCTGGCTCAAAGGCACATGAACTGATGGTGATACAAAGTTTATTTTCAATAAAGTGAAAAAAGGCAGTAGGCGTGGGACTGACGGGACAGCTGATGATGTGGAAATCCCCAACCCCTTCAGCACGCATCAGCGGTGGGGACGGCCTCAGGCAGAAGGAGAGAGACGAGGGATGGTGGCAGCACACACACAGGGGTGGCAGCAGAAGCAGGGGGTGGGGCTTAACAGCAGAAGGGGGCTGCCGCTGAGACCCCTCACCTCAAAATGAGACAAGTCATCTCATTAGGTGAATAAAAGAAATGCACTTGCCTGTTCTGCTGCTCTGCTGGCACTGCCAGAGATGAGACAGGCGTTGAGGCTGCAGCTGCTGGTGGGGCAGCAGGTGTGAAGACTGGTGCTGCAACTGCCATGGGAGCTGACGTTGAGGAACCCGGCGCTGCAGCTGCCACGGGAGCCCGTGTAGTGGAGCTCCACGGGGCTGAAGCAGAGCGAGGAAGAGTGTAGTCAAGGCGCCGTAGCCTGGGGACGCTTCGTTGTCGGCACAGGCTGTGGTGCAGATGATGAGCTCTCCTGCAGCCCGTGTGGTGGTTGTGGGGCTGATGAGAGTTCTGGGGCTGGAGGGTGCCACGCCAGCTCCAGAAAAGTCCAGTGAAGGAGGCTATAGGCGGAGGAGAACAGCTCCTTCAGTTCGGGGCAACCCTGCAGGCCGGGGAACATTTCCACAACTTTCACTGTGACATCTAGGTGAGTCGGAGCCTCCTCCGATGTGTGGGAGGTGTAGGCCTTCAACATAAGGGACATGTATGTCCAAACAGCCCACCGCTCGACCACTTCAGGACCACTGGCCGCTAGCCTGCCTGCTGAGTCCTTGTTTGGTGGCGTCATTCTGTCATGATCTGCCCACCGGGCAAAGGAGGGTTTTGAAGGGGAACTTCAAGGCGTAGGTAGGATTTAGTGCAAAAATGATAGTTTATGAACAAAAACATAAATAAACAGCAGCACGGGGCTGAAAACAAAACTAAACTGGCAGGCAACAATCAACTCACGGAGGATTACTCAGGATGCAGAAACACTCAGGAAGCATTGACAGCAAGCAAGCATGACAACATTAATGATGCCACACGACTAAGACTGACGCAGACTTAAAGACACAAGGAGGACAATCTGGGAGCACAGAACAGGTGGGGGGACAAATCAGGGTAAACTAAAAACATCCGGGGAGAACAATGATGCACAGGATGGGTGGGGCTGAAGAGACGGGCAGATCACATTGGGACCAAAATACTAATGATAATAATAAGCACAGAAGGCAGGGCAGAAACCAAGACTACAGAATGTAAGAGACACAATAATGAAAATAAACACAATGACTAAGGATAAGACAGGGAAACACAAGGAAAACACAATGAACTGAGAGTGAGGACACGGGCTGAACTCATGTCTTGAAGATCATAGAAAACAAATAACAAAGAAAGGACATGAGCACAGCCATGTCCAGAACCTGACATTAAGCTATTTAGGAATTTATGCTAATTGTTCAGCTTTAAGCTATTTAATTTTAAAGATACAACTTTTATGTTTTTTAGTATTTCTGGATTTTTTTTTCAGGTCACAACTTTCAGTTTTCACTTTGTTTAGGACATATCAATTTTCTAGTCTTTGTTTAGCTTTATTTCAATATAATTTATTTATTAATTCATTTTTATTTATTATTTACTTCACTGATATTTTAATTTTTCATCCCATTTGGTTGCCATTATTTTGTCATTTCACCATCACTGATGCTTCACTGTATTTTTTTTTTTCCTCCCACAGGAGGGCTGGATCAGGGAGAAGGAACAGATCTTGTCATCCGAGGACTGTGGGAAGGATTTGACGAGTGCGCTGCGTCTGCTGAGTCAGCACAAAGCCTTCGAGGACGAGATGAGCGGACGCCACGGCCACCTGCAGCAGACCATCAAGCAGGGTGAGCTGCTGGTCGCCGACGGACACTTCGGCTCCGACAAGATCAAAGAGAGGATTGGTGACATTCAGGTAGGCCCCACCCATTCTCAGAACTGACCAATCAAGTGACCGGTGCCATTCTGACTCTACCCCCCCCCCCCCCCACCCGTCCTTTCTCAGGATCAGTGGGCGGCACTGGAGCGGCTGAGCACCGTCAGGAAGACGCGACTGGAGGATGCCTGTAACCAGCACCAGTTCCAGGTTAAACAACAAAAAAAACTTTTTTTAATTATTATTTTTATTATTTTCCCTAATTAAATGTTACTTTTTTTTCTTCAAAATTTTCTACTTTTTTCTTGCAAATTTCACAGCTTTGTTTTCTTATAAATTTGTGATTTTACGGAGAAATAAAACATTTTCAGAAATTTTTTTTCCTCAGGAGTTTTAGAACTTTTCTTGGACACTTGAGAATATTTTTTAATAAGTTTGGGAATTTTTTTTTTTGCCGGAGAACCCCCCCTCCCCCCCGGAAATGTGAGATTATGTTCCTTCTAAAAAAAGAATTCTAAAAATTTTAGATATTTTTTGCCAGAAATTTTAGATTTTTTTATAATTAACAATTCTTTCTCTAAATGTTGTTTTTTTTTCCCTTATAAATTTGTGATTTTTTTTTTTTGTTTTAAAATTTTGCAGTTTTTTACCCAGAAGTTTTAGATTTTTTTTTCTCCAAAATTTAGAATTCTTTTTCCAAAATTTGACATGTTTTTTTGTTTTCAGAATTACCCCCCCCACCAAAAAAAAAAAAGCTTCAAAAGTTTAGAATTGTCTCTTTTCTTAGAAATTTTGTCAGATATTTTGGATTTTTTTTTTTTTTTTGTTCTTCTCCATAATCAGTTTTCTTTTTTGAAATGTATTTTTTTCCTATTGATGCACATTCAGAGCTGCACCTTTATTTTCTTGTAGGAAGTTTATCAGGTTTTTATTCCCTGCCGGACAAAGCTCAAAGGGGTCGAAGAGGGGATTGGGCGACGGCCGAAGGGGGATTATGTTTTTAGTCAGTCCGTCTATCCGTCCCACTTTTGTGAAATCAACACTTACGTTTTGTCCCCATTATTTTGAAACTTGGTACCATGGTTTGATATACTCTGTTGATGCACATATTGCAGTTTCACTCTCATTGGATGACCTTGAGGTCAGAGGTCAGATTTTTCCCTAAATCTTCTAAACACAATAACTACTGAAAGAAATGATGTAGGCTTTTCAAATCAATGCAGTAGTTGTATCTAATACACATCTTGGACGACTTATGCCCTCACCTGACTGTGGGTTCATGGTCAAGGGGTCAAAGGTCAAAGTTCAGAGTTAAGATTGCAGTTGCAGTATGGTAAATGGTACATTTGCCATTACTATAAAATGAGTAAAGCTAGGGCCACCAAACCTGGTACACAGGTTCACCTTGGGATCCTGAACTCTCACTGTAGGTTTGGGGTCAAAAGGTCAAAGGTTAACATAGGGCTGTGCGATATGACGATATATACTGGATGACAATATAAACACGTCTATCGTTTCATAGAATACTCCATCGTTTATATCCATCCATCCATCTTCTTTCGCTTAATCCTTTTTGGGTCGCGGGGGGGGCTGGAGCCGTGATTTAAAATGCATGTACTCCCGTTTCGTGAACAAAGCTCCTCACCCACTACTTGTCAGCTCCCCGCCTCTCCCCTGCAGTGCACGTAATGGAACAGGTGTATGGTGGGTGGCTAGGCTCTCCGGTGGTTGCTAACTCTAAACTACCAGTTTGGTCAAACAGCTGCTACTCCTGCTTGTCAGGGATGTGGGACTGTTTTCCACTGTGCTGCGTCAGACAGGATAGTCCGCTAACCTTGCTTTAAAAGGAGGTAAGTAACATTAACACCATGTCTAATTGTAAAATGGCAACTGCTAAATGATACCAAGTTGTGCTAACTGGAAACAGTAGCAGACCGTTTTTTCTTTGGTTTAAATTACTGCTGAGTTTCTTAGTTTTGTCTGAAATAATTTATTAAAGCTGCAAAAATGTATGATGGTGGCACATACACGCAAAATAAATAAATTAAAATGGGTCAGGAGCAAGTTGTTTCTTAATGTAATTTATTTGATTTCTAATAATTTTAATTAGTCAAGTAGCAATAATGAATAAAGTTAGTCATCACATGTATTTTATTACATTACCTTTTGTGTCTTTGACTTTTAGATCATGACCAATCTGAAATATTTTTACTAAGAAGCAAACGGGTTAAATCAGGCCAGAATGGCGTCATCAGGCTGTGGATCTACACTTAATTTATCATTGAAACTAACAACTAATTTATATCTGTAGATGGCAGCGATGGGTAATTTTCTCATTTTCAGACATTTTTTTTATTATGTTATGGTTTTGTTGCTATTCTCCTCTGGCTCAGGAAATATTTAACTTATTGATGTTTAACTTTTTTATTCATATGATATGATTTTATGAGAATCAAGTCTCAAATGCACATTAAAAACTATAACAACACTGCAGAATTATGAGGGGAAAAGCTGCATGTAAAACAAGTAGAAAAAAGAGATGGTCCTTTTTATGTGATTATCTAAACTGTAGAACAGGGGTGTCCAATCATGTGCCATGGAGGGCCAAGACCCTGCAGGTTTTCTCTTCAGCAGGTGTTTTCACTGATCAGCAGTCAGTGGGAAGAACTTCAGTGGAATCTGCTGTTGAAGACACTGGTTGGAGGTAAAGCCTGCAGGGTCCTGGCCCTCCATGGCACATGATTGGACACCCCTGCTGTAGAATTTACAGAAAATGCATATCATAATATCTCGTTATCATGATATAAGATTACTTGTATCGTGATATGAAAGTTTAGTCATATCGCACAGCCCTAGGTTACTGTTAACATTCCCTATGTCTTATTACTGTACAAAGAGTAAAGTTAGGGCCACTAAACCTGGTACACAGGTTCACTCTGAGACCATAAACTCTGACTACAGGTTTGGGATCAAAAGGTCAGAGGTCAAGGTTGGCACTCCCTTTGATCTCTTACTATAGAACATGTAAAGCTCTCTAGGGTCACCAAACTTACTACACGGGTTCACCTTGGGATCCTGACCTACAGCTATGGGTTGTATACTTTGTTGTATATTCATGGGTGATGGTTTATCATAATTTGGTTCTGCCACAGTAATTGTATTGAAAAGTTGAAAACTGCTCCCTCAGTAAGTTTTGAGATCTTCGAAGAAACGGGGGTGGGGGAGTGGGGTGGGATATTGCACTCCCTCATAGTGCTCTTGTTGTTAATGGTCGTAACTTCCCGTCTGTAGGCGGACGCCGACGACATTGACACGTGGATGTTGGACGTCCTGCGGATCGTCTCCAGTGTGGATGTCGGCCATGATGAGTTCTCCACCCAGGCTCTGGTGAAGAAGCACAAAGACGTTAATGAGGAGATTGTCAGCTACCGGCCTGTCATTGACGCGCTGCACGAGCAGGCCAAGACGCTGCCGCCAGAAATGGCCGACTCCGACGAGGTGATTAAAAACAATCAGAAGTATGTCAGTCTGTTGATACTTTATTATTTTACTCATTTATTAATATTAGTATCACATGGAAACTTGATTTTTTTTTTACTCAGAAATTTACAAAACAATTTGTAGCTTTTTCTTGTGAGTTTGTAACTTTTTTCTCGGGAATTTGCAACTTTTTTTCTTGTAAAATTTTTTTTTCTCGTAAATTTGTAGTTTTTTTTTCTCAAGAATTTGTATTTTTTTTCTTGGGAATTTGTAGGGGCTTTTTTCTCCTAAATTTGTAGCTTTTTTCTCATGAATTTGCAGCTTTTTTTCTTGTAAATTTGCAACTTTTTTCTTCTAAGTTAGCAACGTTTTCTCATAAATTTTCAAGCATTCTTCTAAATTATACACTTTTGCTCTTAATTTTTTTCAGTGTTTCTTCATAAAATTGTGAACATTTGTTCACATAAATTTTTCAGCTTTTCCTTTAAATTTGAACTTATTTCTAGTAATTTTTTCCCTCAAATTTGGCAGCATTTTTCTCATAAATGAATTTATTATAAATTTCTGATATCTTCCCAGTTATTTTTAACTTCTCAGTAGGCTTTTTGACATAATTTCTTCAGGTTTTTTTTAAACTCTCTGATAAATTTTAAACTTTTTCTTACTTGTAAATTTTGCTTTTTTTCTTACGTATTTATGTTTTTTTTTCTTGCAGCATGGTGGTGCAGTGGTTAGCACTGTTGCCTAACAGGGCAAAAGGTTCCAGGTTTGAATCCCCAGGCTGGCAGGGGTTGGAACCTTTCTGTGTGGAGTTTGCATGTTCTCCCTGTGCTGCGTGGGTTTGCTCCGGGGGCTCCGGTTTTCTCCCACAATCCAAAGACATGCATGTTAGGTTAACTGGTTGTTCTAAATTGTCCCTAGATATCTGTCTCCTAGAAGCCCTTAGAATAGAGGGTTAGTGCTAGTGAAGCGCTTTGAGTGGTCTTTGAGACTAGAAAAAGCGCTATATAAGTACAGGTCTTTATCCCTTATCCAAATTTAATGTTATTTTTTAAATTTAATGTTTTAATTTATTTGGATCCACTTACTCCCCTCCTAATTTTTGCCTCATTCCTGTGAATGTTTCCGTTGATCTTTTCGTTCAGGTGCGCAGCCGCCTGGCAGGCATCGAGGAGCGGTATAAGGAGGTGGCGGAGCTGACGCGGCTCAGGAAGCAGGCGCTGCAGGACGCGCTGGCGCTCTACAAGATGATGAGTGAGGCCAACGCCTGCGAGGTCTGGATCGACGAGAAGGAGCAGTGGCTCAATGGCACCGAGATCCCCGAGAAACTGGAGGACCTGGAGGTGGTGCAGCACCGGTGAGAGCCCAAAACACGCAGAAGAGACCGGGGAGGATCGTTGTTCATTTGGGGATTTTTTTTATTCTAAAGTTGCAGTAATTGTCTCATTAATTGGCCTTTTTTTCCTCAAAATTTTTTGTGTAGTTTTGAGCTTTTTTCCTTAAATTTTTTTGTATAATTATTTTTTTCTTAAAATTTTATATTTTTTGTTGGAAATTTTTTTGTATAATTTTGGTCTTTTTCCCTCTAAATTTGATCTATTTTTTGTATAATTTTGACTTTTTTTCCCTAATTTTTTATTGTACAATTTTGAGCTTTTTTTCTTCTAAATTTTATAATTTTTGTATAATTTGGGGCTTTTTTCCCCCAAAAAGTTTATTTTTTGTATAATTTTGGCCTTTTTTGTCTAAATTTTATAATATTTTTGTATAATTTGGGGCTTTTTTCCTCGGAATTTTATTTAATTTTGTATAATTTGCATCTTTTTTTCTTCTAATTTTTTTTATTTCTTATTATATTTTTATTTTTTTGTATATTTCAGCTTTTTTTAAATTTGCATTGATTTAATCATAAATATTGAATCTTTTTCATAAATTTGCACATTTCTTATACATTGACAACTTTTCCCTCACGTTCAGACTGTTTATATAGTTTTTGTTCCTGTGAAAGGTTAAAAATTTTTGAGGGAAAAAAAAATCAAAGTATGATAAAAATCTAAACTTGGTTGGAAAAAAGTTAAGACAATAAAGTAGCAAATTTATGCATAAAAAACTAAAATGTGCAACTTTTTCTAGGAATCTGGTAGATTTTTTTTAAACAAAATTTAGAAATGTTTTAACATTTTGCAACTTTATTTTCAAATGTTTTTTTTCATCCAAGTTTAAATTTTCTTTTAAATTCATATTTAACTTTTCCTTATAAATTTTAGTTTTTATCCCTTTTTTTTTCTTATAAACGTTAGGGGATCAAGGTGTAAATAAAGTCTTAAGTGACGCCTGTTTGTTAAATTGTGACATTTTTCCTTTAAATTAGTATTTTATGTAAACTTGTGACTTGTAAATGCTTTATTCATGGAATTCTAATGGATTTCCTCCTCATGAATTCAGTCTTTAACTTTCGTCTTTTGTCGGCAGCTTTGAGAGTCTGGAGCCGGAGATGAACAGCCAGGCGTCCCGGGTTGCCGTGGTAAACCAGGTTGCCCGGCAACTGATCCATAGCAACCATCCCAGTGAGAAGGAGATCAAATCCCAGCAGGACAAACTGAACACCCGGTACAGGAAACCACACTTTTTAGTCTCAAACAATAAAACTTTTACACAAGTTCAGACAGTAGAACAGATGAGTTCTGGTTCTGGTTTGATCTTTATTTATTCAGGGTGTGTGTAGACATGTATGCATGTATGTATGTAGTGAAACGGCTGCACAATATAGCCCAATATTATCGTTATCATCAGGTCAACATCTATCTATAAATGCAAGGAATGTGTGTGTGTGTGTGTGTGTGTGTGTGTGTGTTTGTTCCTCACATATCTCTCAAACCGTTGGTCAGACTGACCTCGGATTTTATAAGCGCTTTGCTGAGGTTACGAGGGTGTGCATCCCCAAGTATGGAGTTGCTCAGTCAAAATATGTAATTTTTATCATTAAAAGTTTAGTCGTCACTCTCTCATTATGGTCTGGCTTCTAGAAGTTTGGGCGGGGTTTTGGATTGACTCCATACTGATTGGATAATACACGGCATCAGTAACCACAGCACTCTCTGAGCAAACAAGCAAGCAAAAAGTCACAAATTTAACTAGAAAAGATAATACTGAAGATTTAATGCTTAAAAAATTACACCATAAAGTTGCCATGATTGCGTAGGTCTAAAGGATAATTCAGCATATGTGGAGAACACCACGTGCGCTGGGGGGCTGTGGTGCTGTGGTGCTGCAAAGGACAGCAGTGGTACACAGGTAAAGCAGCAGCTGACACTCCTGTTACCCGGGCAGGCTGGGCTTGGCTCCCTGCGAAGGACTGCCATTCGCCAGTTCAGCTGCTGTTAACACCAGTATCCAACCAGGTGGACCACGATGCTTTGTGGGGAGGCATGACCCGCTTGCCTGGTCAGTGGTAGACGGGAGTCCCGACTGCTGCTTCACCCGTGTGGTACCACTGTCCCTTGCAGGACCGCAAGCTGCAGCCAAATGGATCATTCTGCTGTGTATAATAATGCTGGGTGTTTACTACTTATAAATATTGCTAAAATATAAAATGATGCACTACAGTGGGTCTCAAATGTTTGTAAACATGTCCTGTTACAGTACTGCATGAGTTTATTGACGATAGACTATAAACTACACATGTACTGTAAACTAAAACAATTATAATGGTGACTGAACAACTCCCATTGCCCAAAGTGAAAGATATGACACTTGTGAATATAAGTCATAAAAGATCAGACAAATAAGTGATCTGACAAACAAATAAACAAGGGTTCTTAACAGTGGCTAATATTGGATGTCCCATTCATTTTCAATAATGCTGTGATTGACTTCTGGTTATGGCGGCCGCCTAGAAGGACACGTATCACTCTGCTCTGCCCCTGGAAATAAAAATTCGGCAAATAACTCTCTCATTTGGAACAGAACTTTTCCCAGCGTTTGGGTGAGGATATGCCGGTGAAGACTAAGGCTGGGAAATCAGGAGGGGGAAAAATTGAATCGCCGAAGCAGTCCAAATTAACGGACTTTAAAGAACTGCGCAACCTTGAGATTCGTCATGGAGTGATTCACCCTGCAAGACTTCTGGTCACATATGAGGGCAGAACACGCATCTTCAAGACCCCCGAGGAGGCGCAGGAGCTCATCAAGAAGATCCAGGAAGAGACTGGTGGGAGCTAAGCATGAACAGAATATAGGGTAGAATATTTGAGCATTTAACTGATTAGAAGCATATATCAAGATTACAAAATATAGAATGTATTACATATTAAAAAAAAAAAAAAAGTACAAAATTGCTAAAAAAAAAAATTTGGAGTTAAATTGGAAAATTACGGAAGAGAGTTAATGTTACGTTATTAAAAGCAGTAGAGTTAGGGTGATTGGGAGGATGAAGAAGGAGTGGCTTTGGCTGATCCTCGTGGGTGTGGAACGGTCGATGGCTATATCGGGAGACGGAATTTTTCTTTTGCTTTTGGGGGGATTGCCACAAATGTGGGAAGGGGGAATTTGTTTGTGTGTAGTTTGTAGGGTGAATGTTCAACCACTCATTTTTTTGCTTTTCTGTTTGAGCATGTTTACACTGCAAGGTAATCCCAAACTCCCTATTGATTATAAATCAAAGCGTTAATCTTAATTTAACTTCATGGAATTGCAGAGGTCTACAAAATTTAAAAAAACTTAAACAAGTTATGAATAAAATAAAAGACATGGGTTCAAAAATTGTGTTTTTACAAGAAACTCATCTAATAGAGCAAGATGTAAAAAGAATTAGGAGTAGATGGCAAGGAAATGTTTTCACCTCATCATTTTCATCCCGAGCCAGGGGAGTTATGACTCTCATACATAAATCAGTTCCATTTCAAGTGAAAAATGTAATTGGAGACAAATTTGGAAGATATGTAATCATTCAAGGATCTTTGCTATTAGAAAACATAAATTTGGTGAACTTATATGGTCCCAATATAGATGATCAAAAGTTCTTTGCCAATTTATTTCTTATCTTATCATCACTTACAGGGCAACATATAATAGCAGGGGATTTTAATTGTACATTGAATCCCAGTATAGATAGATCAACAGGACTGGACTGTACGCACAATGGATGTAGGATGACCGTTAATCATTTTATGAAAGAATTGAAATTGATAGATATATGGAGAGAAATGAAACCACAAGTTAAAGCATACTCTTGTTATTCCAATACCTACAAGACATTCTCACGTATAGATTATTTTTTGATCTCCACAGAATTAAGGTCCAAGATTCAAAACTGTTTTTATGATAACATCGTGATCTCTGATCATGCACCCTGCTGTCTAATGTATGTAGATAAGAAATTGACAAAGGAACCAGGTAGATGGCAATTTCAGCATAAATGGCTTCAGGATGAGGAATTTAAGTATATAGAAAAACAGATAGATGAGTTCTTTGATATCAATACTACACAAACATCAGCATGTGTAAAGTGGGAGGCTTTCAAAGCTTTTATTAGGGGACATATTATTAGTTATACAGGTTCAAAATCTAAGAAGACTCGAGAGGAGAGAGTCCAACTGGAACATAAAATAAAAATTCTTCAAAAAAGAGTATATGCAGGAAGAGATCCAAGGTTGGAGAACGAATTACTGATTTTGAGAGCTGAATATGACAAAAAATCAGCGAATAGAGCTGCCTAGAGTCTTCTAAGATTGAAACAATCTTTTTATGAACAAGGTGAAAAATCAGGAAAGTTATTGGCATGGCAGATTAAACAATTAGAATCTAAAACACCAATTACCAGTATTATAAGTAATGGACAGGTAGTTATAGATCCTTCAGAAATTAATAGAGCCTTTAGAGATTACTATGAAAAATTATATGATACCAAAAATGAATCTGACTTAACAAAACTACATGGGTTTTTGAATGAACTATTTATACCGTGTATTCCAAATGAAAATAGGGAGATACTGGAGTCTAAAATTAGTCAAGAAGAAGTTGGACTAGCCATTGATAATATGAAATCAGGAAAAAGTGCAGGACCAGATGGTCTTCCAGTTGACCTTTATAAAAAATTTAAAAATAAATTAACAAAACCTTTTTTGGAAATGGTTTTAGAAGCATTTCAAAATAGTAATTTACCATCATATATGAATAATGCCTTAATTATACTGTTGCCAAAACCAGGTAAGCCCTCTAATAAATGTGAAAATATGAGACCAATAAGCCTATTAAATGCCGACCTTAAGATAATTTGTAAAATTTTAGCAAGACGAATACAAGAAATTTTACCAAATATTATTAATCGAGATCAGAATGGCTTTATAAAGGGAAGACAAGGCTTCCATAATGTAAGAAGCCTATTTAATATTATTTATTCTAATAAAGAAGCACCGGATACAGCTCTCTTATCACTGGATGCCGAAAAAGCCTTTGATAGAGTTGAATGGCCCTTTCTTTTTGAAGTCTTACAAAGGTTTGGACTTGGAAATAATTTCATAAAATGGGTTCAGATAATATATAATAATGCTACTGCAGAAATTCTAACAAATAATATTTCAAAATCAATAAAAATCAATAGAGGATGTCGACAAGGCTGTCCACTTTCACCTTTACTGTTTACTATGGCAATTGAACCTTTAGCGATGGCGATACGTCTACAGTCACAAATATATGGAATTAAAGTTGGACCAACAGAACATAAAATCTCCCTGTATGCCGATGACATAATTTTGTTTATGTCGAATCTTAAAAAATCAATTCCGACCTTGTTGAATTTAATAAAGAATTTCGGGGAAATATCAGGATATAAAATAAATAAAACTAAATCTTCAATATTAATGCTAAATGAGACCCAGAGAAATTACCCAGCCCCTGAGGTAAATCAATTCAATGTTGTAAATCAGTTCAAATATTTAGGAATCCAAATTGTGCCTAAGCTAGAATCAGTCACCAGTGTCAATTATGAAGCCTTAATGACAGATATTGATGAGTTACTTCAGAGATGGATGTCACTACCAATGTCGATGATCGGGAGAATTAATATACTTAAAAGTAATATCTTACCTAAAATACTTTATTTATTTCAATACATTCCCTTACCACCACCTTTAGATTTATTCTCAAGAATTAAAAAAAAGTTAGTGGAATTTATATGGAACAACAGGAGGGCTAGATTACGTCTGTCTTTATTATATTTACCATTTGATCGTGGAGGTCTGAAATGTCCAAATTTTATGTTGTATTATTGGTCGGCACAACTGAGGTCTATGACATATTATTTTTCATCAAATGATCTCCCTCACTGGACTGAAATGGAATCATACAATTTACCTTTACCTCTTCCCATATTCATATACTCAGATTCGGCAAAAAAATTACAAAAACAAGTTAAAAATCCATTTGTAAAGCATATGATCAAAATATGGTGTGAAGCTAAAAACTATTTAAAAGAACCACAGTTATTGTCACAATTTAGTCCAATATGGGGTAATCAATATTTTAAACCAGGGAGAGCGGACGCTGTATTTAAAGTATGGAATTTAAAAGGGATACAAAAGATTCAGGATTTATATTTGCCATGTGCAGAAAACATAATGTCTTTTGAAGAGTTGAGGATCAAATTTAATCTCAATAGAACACATTTTTTTAAATATCTTCAACTTAGAAACGTTATTCGATCAAATCAAAATAAAGCTCTCACTCGACCTATCTATTCATCCTTGGAAAAAATGTTGATGAAAGATAGTAAAAGAAAGGGTATTATTTCAGAGTTTTATAACTCATTGACACTATTTTCAAGTGAAAATTCACTGAAAAGATTAAACTACTGGAAAGAAGATCTGCAAACTGAAATTTCAGAGGAACAATGGGAATTGGCTTGTACAGAAGCTCAAACCAAATCAATAAATGTACGCCTTAAATTGATACATTTTAAATGGTTAATGCGGATGTATGTTACACCGGAGGAGTTAAATAGATATAACAAAAATATACCAGATACGTGCACAAAATGTATGGAAAGTAAAGGAACTCTATTTCATTGTGTATGGGAATGTAGATTAATAAGAATGTTTTGGGAAGAGGTGAGGGTAACAATTGAAAAAATAATCTCAAAACAAATCATATTGAATCCTAAACTGTTTTTGTTGGGTCTGTACCCAGAAAAGCATAATTTTAATAAAAGTGAAAGAACATTCATAGACCTCAGTTTGCTTAATGCCAAAAAATGTATTGCACTATTATGGAAAAAGACTCATAGACCAGATGTGACTCAGTGGTTAAGACAGATGTTAACAAACCTTCCATTAGAAAGAATAACATATATACTGAAATCAAAGGAAATTGTGTTTGAGAATATATGGAGACCTTTTATTGATTATGTAAAAAATTTAAACATAACTCTTGAAGAAGGTGAATGATATGTGTGGACCTTGTAAATTCCAAACTGGTGAACACAATATGTATACTTATGTGTTGGATTGTCTAGACTAAACAGAGGAGCATTGTTGAAGATTTGATTTTGTTGGTGGTTGTTGGTGTTTTTTAGTGCATTTTTTTTTTTTGTAGTACTTTAGTGTTAGTGTTTGACTGTTTGTATCATGTTTGTTTAAAAAAAAAAAAGGTTCAATAAAGATATTGTGGAAAAAAAAATAATGCTGTGATTAATATTCACGCAATCAAATAAATCTTAGTGTTCGGTCCCTTTCATATTTGTCAAAGTCTAACATGTGATTGCCTGCATATAGGCTCCGCCTCTGTATTCCACTTTCAAACACAGCCTACATTTGGGCCTGGAAAGCCTGACTGGCCTGCGTGTTTCAGACAGGAATACTTGCGTTCTACAGGCATGCACTGGTGCTTAATAAACAGAAATAATGGTGCATTTTTCTTCTGCTCATGCATTCATGGCCTGCCATTTTGAAGCAGCAAATTTTTAGGTGGAAGAAGTTGCTTGTTTACAAAAAATCATAAATTTATGACAATGGGTTGATCTTTTTTTTTTAATATGGAAAAGTCACAAATTGACATGAAAATTTTCATTTATAGGGATTCAAATTTATGAAATGAAGGGAGCTACTTTTATGTGAAAAAGTTGCTTTTTTCTTGTACATTTTTGACTTTTTTTTTTTTCTTGTAAATTTGCAACTTTTTTTCCAAGTAAATTTGTGGGTTTTTTTCCTGTAAATTTTTTTTTTTTCTTGTAAAATTGTTTTTTTCCCTTGTAAATTTGGGACTTTTTTCCTGTATTTTTTTCCTGTACATTTTTGCCTTTTTTTCTTGTACATTTATGATTTTTTTTCCTCTTGTAAAGTTACTTTTTTCTTGTAAAGGTGAATTTTTTTTCCTGTAAATTTTTGACTTTTTTCTTGTAAAATTCTGATTTTTATTTTTTTGTAACTTTGCAACTTTTTCCTGTAAATTTGTGTGTGTGTGGGTGGGTTTCCTGTACATTTTTACTTTTTTTTTCTTGTAAAATTATAATTTTTTTTTCCCTCTTATAACAAGATTTTTTTTTCTTATAAATTTGCAATTTTTTCTTGTTAATTTGTGGGGGTTTTCTGTACATTTTTACTTTTTTTCTTGGAAATTTGTGATTTTTTTTTTTCCTCTTGTAAACTTGTGATTTTTCTTTCTTGTAAATTTGCTACTTTTTTTCCCCTGTAAAATTGTGACTTTTTCATAAATTTGACTTTTTTCTTGTAAATTTGCAACTTTTTTCTTCAAACATTTGCCCCATTTTTCTTGGAAATTTAATATTTTTTTTCTTAGAATTTTGCAACTTTTTCTTATAAAGTTTTGTGTGTTCTAAAGTAGGAAATAAATTTGAGACACTTTTCGCCTTAATTTTTTTTAAACTAAGTTGATTTATTTTCTTGTAATTCTTGTAATTATTATTAAATGATCTTTTTTTCAAATTTAAGACTTTCCTCATAAAATTCTGGACATCTAGGAGAAAGCATTTGACCGCACCCCTCGTGGTTTCTTGTGGGGGGGCTTCGAGAGTCTGGGGTTATCGAGCTCATTGCCTCAAGCTGTTCGGTCTCTATACGACCAGTGTGAGTGTTTGCAGATGTCTAGCCAATGTACAGATGACCTCTGTAAGATGTATTCCCAACGTAAACTTGCTACAGTGTGTGTGCTGTTTGGGTTTATTAATTTCTGACATTTTTGAGCTTTTTTCTTGGAAAATTGCAACACTTCTCAGAAAATGAAAGCTGTTTTACTTATAATGTTTGATTTTCTCACAAATTTGTAAGGTTTTTTTTTGGGGGGGGGTCACTGGTTGTGGACACAGATCCTCAGACTGCTGTTCCCAGAGCTGCAGATGGTCACTAATTTTCTAGTGTTTATTTTTAAGTGGAGACCCCCCCCCCCCAAAAAAAAAATCCCCTAACAAGTCTCTTAACTGATGTGTTCTTCCCGTGTCTGTGTGTCCAGGTGGGGTCAGTTTAGGGACCTGGTGGACCAGAAGAAGGAGAGTCTGAGTTCTGCTCTGGGGGTCCAGAACTACCACCTGGAGTGTAACGAGACCAAGTCCTGGATCAAGGAGAAGACTAAGGTGCAGAAACAGGATTTCCTCTAATTCAGGCAGAGTTACAAGAACAAAGTATCAGATTTATCCATCCATCCATCCATCCATCTTCTACCGCTTTTCCAGAGGTCTGGGTCGCGGAGGCAGCAATAATATATCAGTATGGTGTCTCCAACTTTGATTCGAGATGCAGATTTTTTATACTAAATTTTTTTCTGTGATTTGCAGCTTTTTTGTGTAAATCTGAGACGGTTTTTCTAGTTAATTTGTAACTTTTTCTGTTTGCATCACAACTTCTATCCCGAAAATGTTCCCCCTTTTTTTTTTTCTTGTAAATGTCTCTGTTGGTCCTCAGTCTCAAAAGACCTCAATTGTTTTATCTAAATTGAGGCCTTAATTATTCTCAGAAATGACACTTAATCTGTTTCTCTATCCAGTTTGACTTTATGATGAAATCTTTGAACTGAAATGAGAGGAACCAGTCTTAATCTGTCTGTTTTCAGGTGATCGAGTCGACTCAGGAGCTCGGGAACGACCTGGCCGGCGTCATGGCTCTGCAGAGGAAGCTGACGGCGATGGAGCGCGACCTTGCTGCCATCGAGGACAAGCTGTCTGACCTTGGGAAGGAGGCAGAGCGTCTGGCGTCCGAACACCCAGAACAGTCGGACACCATCAAAGGACGTCTGGGCGAGATCACGTCCGTCTGGGGAGAGATGAAGGTAGGAGGGGGGGCGGCGGGTGTTCGTAAAAATCAGCCTGACAGAGTCTTAAATGTAGCTTACTTACAGCGGTGGCTGCTGTAAGTGACAAAAACTAAATAATTTTGCAAGAAAAAAATAGGAAAAAGGCAATTTTAAAACAATCTTCTACTACAGCATTATTACATATGTTAAAGATCTGCAAGAAAAAAGCTTCACATTTACAAGGAAGCTCAGAAAAATAGTTGAGGTGAGATAAATAGAAGTGGGCGGGGCATCAGGAAAAACCCGCATCAGGTTAAAGAAGGAGTTGCCTTTTTACATGAAAAATATTTGCAACATCAACAAGGGAAAAATAAATTCAGTTTTTTTTTTTTCACCAAATTTTACAAGTTTTCTACTTTGTGTGTGATTTTCCTCATAATTTGGTCAAGACTCATGGATCGTCACCTTATCATGGTAGGGGGTTTGCGTGCCCTAGTGATCCCTAGAGCTATGTTATCAAGGGCAATTTGCCTCTGGTAGGGTCACCCAAGACAAACTGGTCCTGGGTGAAGGGCCACACTAAGAACGATCCAACAGACTCTCATGATGATTGTTAGAACAAGGAATCAAGAGTACCCCGCCTGGTATGGGATTACTGGGGCCCCACCCTGGAGCCAGGCCTGGGGGAGGGGCTCAATGGCTAGCGCCTGGTGGCCGGGTTTCTGCCAATGGGACGCAGCCGGGCTCAGCCCGAAGGAGTTACATGAGTCCGCCCTCCAGTGGGCTCACCACCTGCAGGAGGGACCATGAGGGTCCGGTGCTATGTGGATCAGGTGGCGATCGAAGGCAGAGACCTTGGCAGTCTGATCCCAGGCCTCCTAAACTGGCTTTTGGGATGTGGAATGTCATTTCTCTGGTGGGGAAGGAGCCTGAGCTGGTGCATGAGGTTGAGTGATACCGGCTAGATATAGTCGGCCTCACCTCAACACACAGCTCTGGTTCTGGAACCAGTCACCTGGAGAGGGGCTGGAGCTTGGCCTACTCTGGAGTTGCCCCAGGCGAGAGGTGACAAGCAGGGGTGGGTATTCTTGTATCCACCCACCTTGCTGCCTCTATATTGGGGTTTTCCCTGGTGGATGAATGGGTTGTTTCCCTGCACCTTCGGGTTGAGAAACAGGTCCCTGACCATCGTTTGTGCCTATGCACCGAATGATGATTCAGAGTATCCGCCCTTTTTAGAGTCTTTGACTGGGGTGCTGGAGAGTGGTCCTCTTGGAGACTCCATTGTCCTACTGGGGGACTTCAATGTGCACATGGGCAACGACAGTGAAACCTGGAGGGGGGGGTGATTGGGAGGAACGGCCTGCCCGATCTGAACCTGAGTGGCGTTCAGTGCTAACCACAGTTTGTCACAGGGTGTCCATATGTGCACCTGGCACCAGGACACCCTAGGTCACAGGTTGATGATCAGTTTTGCTATCGTGTCATCAGACCTGCGACCGTATGTCTTGGACACTCTGGTAAATAGAGGTGCACAGCTGTCAACTGATCACCTCCTGGTGGTGAGTTGGATCCGATGGCAGGGGAGGATGCCATTCAGACCTGGTAGACCCAAATGTATAGTGAGGGTGTGCTGAGAACGTCTGGCTGAAGCCTTTGTCCAGGAGGTCTTCCAACTCCCACATCCGGAAGAACTTTGACCACATTCCGAGGGAGTCTGGAGACATGGAGTCTGAATGGGCCATGTTCTCTTGTTATGAGCTATCCCGTCTCTATACAACCGTTGTGAGAGTTTGATTCGTATTGCCAACACTCAGTCGGACTCATTCACGGTGAGAGTTGGGCTCTGCCAGGGCTGCCCTTTGTCACCGATCCTGTTCACAATTTTTATGGACCGGATTTCTAGGTGCAGCCAGGGAACAGAGGGTGTTGTGCTTGGTGACCACAGGATCTCATCTCTGTTGTTTGCAGATGATGTTGTCCTTCTGGCTTCATCCAGCAATGACCTACAGTTCTTGCTGAGATGGTTTTCCGCTGAGTGTGAAGCGGCTGGGATGAGAATCAGCATCTCCAGGTCTAAGTCCACGGTCCTCAGCCAGAAAAAGGTGGATTGTCCTCTCCGGGTTGGGGACAGGCTAATCTTCCAGGAAGATAAAGTACGTTAGCGGCTTGTGGTCCACGAACGCAGTGAAAGTGCGCCCTTTCAGCCAGAACTGGAAGTGGCATATGGCCAGGTGGAGAGCCAGTAACTCTCTGTTACTGGCGGCGTACAACGGCTGTATGAGCTGGGCTGCGCGGGGGAGGAAACGGTAATAAAAGTTAACCATCCCCCAAAACTCTTGCAGCGCCCTGACATTGATGTTGAGGAGAAAAAAATAGCAAAACAATTTAGTTAGATTGCTTTTATGATTCCAAACAGTTTGAAATTGACAGTGCACAGTGGACATTGACTCATAACTTTTGAATATTTCTAAGACTTGGCTACATCAGTGATTGTGCAAAGTGAACTGCTCAAGGCTCAATGGAGATTGAAACTGGTGATCTGAATGAATGCTAAAATTATAAAAAGTAATGGTATGAATGAATTTTATTTCTATTATGGAATACATAAAATTTACTGATTTTGATTTGATCAAGTGTTAAAGCATGTGATGGATAATGCTTGTTGGAATATTTTAGGAATGCTGTCTTCTTGGAACATAAGTCAATAAGTGGCATTCAGCTGTTTGTTTTATGTCATTTAAGCACAGTTCTGGTACTTAAAAATCATAAAAACCCAGGAGCTTCGGGGGGCTTCGCCCCCCCTTGCCACCCCACTAGGGCTCTGCCCCGGACCACGCTGGGGGACTGTGTCCCCCAGACCCCCTGCTAAATTTTCAGATAATTTCCCCAACCCCAAATCACATCCCTGGTTCGTGTTGGAATTCTGAGCTTCCGGTATTGTTTTCAGTGGAATTATGAGATTTTTATCGAAGGATCAGGAGTCATCAGTGCTAGAAATAGACAAAAGTGTCAAAAATAAGTTCTGATGGAATTGGCTTGAGAGAAAAGTGACGGTAAAGGTGAAAATTGGCTCAAAGCTGGACGAGGTAACAGAAACACTCGGACAGTTTCTGAAGAAACCAGAAAAGGAGATGAAGTTCAAAGTTCAGAGACTGACACAGCTTGCTGCCAAAAGGAAGAAAGTTTCACATTAGAAGTGACTTGGTGACCAGTGTAAATAGTGTAATAAACTCTTATAGAACTGTTAAATATGTTGGACTAAAGACAGTGAGACAACATTGAAGAAAAAGTAAGTTAACTTTTCATTAAATTTAATGATTTATCTAAGTCTAGTATTTCATTTTTTTAATCATTTTTTTCAGTCTAAATTACTTCTGTTTTATTGAAAACCTCTCAGCTTCAGGGGGGCTGCACCCCCCCAGCCCCCCCATAAGTCAATCTTAGATTTCAGCTGAAATCAGAATTTCCTGTTGCCATCCCTGGGAGCAGCATCTGCAGTGATACGGACGTTGTACTGATCCGTTGTGGTGAAGAGGGAGCTAATCTCTAAAGCAAAGTATGGCTGGGGCTAATTAGAATATTCATACATCTGCACATACTTACTGTAAGTAGTGGAAGATGTAGAAGCTCTTTCCAAGTAATTCTAAGATGATCAAAGTTTTTTTTGTGTATAAAAAGCCATAATATACTATTTTGGACAATACACATTGGTTTTTGAGGTGGTTTTAGAGCCGCCACAATGCGGCTTTCAGACAAAACTCAGTGTTTCCCCTAGGCTTACAGCCTTGGGGGTGGGGGGCAGCGTGAAGGTCGACAATGACAAACTCTTAAAGGAATCATGGTGTTCTGGCACAATATAGAAAAATTACAGAATACCTAATTATTGAAAATGAATGGCACCTCAAATATTGGTGACTGTTTCGGAACCCTTGTTTGTTTGTTAGATCACTTATTTGTGTGATTTTTTTTTTTATGACTTGTATTCTTAATAGTGTATCTTGTACTTTGGGGAATGGATCCTAGCAGTTTTAGCTTTTTTCCTTATGAGGACCAGGCCAAATGTCCTCACAAAAAAGGTGGTTTGTCAAGGGGTGATCCACACAAGAATAGAAAGACGCACGTGTGCACACACACTGGTTTTCTTGTTCGACCAATTTTCTGATCATCACTTGTGGGGACTACCCTTTCTACACAGAGATTCCTTGCATTTAGGTAGATTGAAGATTAACTTGACACTCTGGGGGGGGGGGGGGGGTCCATTGGGGGAGCGCCCCCCTCCCCAGTATAATGGTAGGGGAAACACTGAAACTGATGATTGATGTAAATGGATTTTGGGTGCAAAAAGTAACAAATTAGCTGTTTTTAAATTTGCAGATGTTTCTTGTAACTAGGCAACTTGTTCATGGCACACATTTGTGAAGTTAGGTTTTTTTTTATGAATTTGCGCTATATATTTTCTCTATGAATCCGCAAGCTTTTGCAAAGTAGGACCTATAAATATATATTCAAAAGGGAAAATTTGCAAATATACAAAAAAACTAACTTGTATAAAGACGCAGTAGCTAGTTTCTATGTTGGGATTGTGTAGTAGGCTAATTCTCTTTTCTAACATAAATAGTCGGGGGCTTGTCCAGGATCCTTATGTTGGGTTATAGCATCAATAATTGTGGGCTTGTCCAGGATTCTGAGTAGTAATAAATAAAAACTGGGGCCTTGTCCAGGTTCCTGATGTGGGGTTATACAGTAGCATCAACAAGTGAGGGTTTGTCCAGGTTTCTGTGTAGTAATATCAGTAATCAGGGGCTTGTCTAGGACTCTCATGTTGGTCTGAAATGTTGATTGGGGGCTTGTCCAAGATTTTGGCTAGTAACATAATTGTGGGCTTGTTCGGGGTCCCGATGTTGAATTATAGCATCAAAAAGTGGGGCTTGTCCAGGGTCTCTGTGTTGGGCTGTGGCATCAGTAATTAGATAGATGGATAACTCGATGTACGTTACAACAGCAGCATGACAGTAGACAACCAAAACGACAGAAACACACATAGCGTAATAGACAAAGGAGTTACCCAGGGCAAGCAAAACTGCTGAGATAACTTTATATACATCGCAGACCACCTCTAAGATGTTTTTTATTTTATTTTTTTATTTAACCTTTATTTATACAGGGTAGTTCCATTGAGAAGCAACCTCTCTTTTTTCAGGGACGCCCTGTTCACACTCACACCAGGAAGCTGCCCAGTACAACCACAGACTGACCTGTGGCCACTGAGCAGCTCCACTGGAGCAGTTGGGGTTAAGGACCTTGCTCAAGGGCACCACAGTGGGGTTAAGGAGGGTGGGGAAAATACTGCTGTTATCTGTCCCACCCAGATCTAATCCTGCCGGTCCAGGGATTGAACCCGCTACCCTCCGCTCACCAGTCCACATCCCTAACCATTAGGCCACCACTGCCCACAACATGAATAGATGATGACTCATATAGAAACATGGATCATACTCACTGTACAATGCAGAACTATCGTGCGCAGGGTGAAATATGAGGTACCAGTTAGACTGTAATGTGCAGCATGGCAGCATAGTTATGACCAGAGTACAACATTAGAGTGAGTTCTTGTACAGTGAAATGACACGTGGCAGGAAAGATTTCCTGTACCTTGCCATTCAGCGGTGAAACTGTAGCAGTCTGCTGGAGAAAGTGCTCCGCTGTCCAGTGTGTGGTGGAGGGGGTGATCAAGGTTGTCCATGATGGATAACAGTTTGTTCAGTGTCCTTCTCTCCACCACAGTCTCAAAGGTCACCGGCCTGAGACCAATTAACAGAGTCAGCTCTCTGGATAATCTTGTCAAGTCTGTTGGCGTCTCTGGCTCTGATACTGCTAATTGGGGGTTTGTCCAGGGTCTTCATGTTGGGTTATAGCATCAATAATTGGGGGCTTGTCTAGGACTCTCATGCTGGGCTGAAACATTGATTAGGGGACTTGTCCGGGAGCCTGATCCCGGGTCTGTTTGAGAGAAAACTAGAAACTGAATTGTCTCCTACGTTTGTGCTGCTTTCAGGACACCATGAAGACCCGGGAGGAGTCCCTAGGAGAAGCCAGCAAGCTGCAGCAGTTCCTGCGCGACCTGGACGACTTCCAGTCGTGGCTGTCACGGACACAGACGGCCATCGCCTCCGAGGACATGCCCAATACGCTGGCTGAGGCCGAGAAGCTGCTAGCCCAGCACGAGGGCATCAAGAACGAGATCCGCAACTACGAGGAGGACTACCAGAAGATGCGGGACATGGGTGAGATGGTGACGCGGGGCCAGACGGACGCCCAGTACATGTTCCTGCGCCAGCGGCTGCAGGCTCTTGACACGGGCTGGAATGAGCTGCAGAAGATGTGGGAGAACCGGCAGAACCTGCTGAGCCAGTCGCATGCCTACCAGCTGTTCCTGAGGGACACCAAGCAGGCCGAGACCTTCCTCAACAACCAGGTGCAGCGTCTGTTTCAGCTCCGTCACACATGGAGAAACTGACAGAAACGTTTACCAGAAAAGTTACACATTTAGTTCAGTTTAGCTAGATTTTAAACCTTGTCTCAAATCTGCAACTTTTTAAAATAAATTTACAGCTTTTTTCCTCATGAATTTAGGTTTTCCAACCTATGAATTTTTTTTCTTCGGCATTTAAATTTGCAGTTTCTTCTTCTAATTTTGAGTTTTAAATTGTTTTCTCATAAATTTGACTTTTTCTGTAAATTCATATTTTTTCACATAAATTTGCAGCTTTTTTCAAATAAATTTGTTACTTTATCAGGTAAATTTTCATAATTTTCCTTATGAATCTGCAACTTTTTTCTCATATTTGCAAGTTTTTCCTCCAATATTTGTGACTTTTCTCATAACTTTTTTCCTTTAAATTTTCATATTTTTTCCTCATAAATCTGAAACTTTTTTCCTGTAGATTTGCAACTTTTTTCTCAAAAATTTGACTTTTTTTCCTAATAAATTTTCAACTTTTTTCCTTTAAATTTTCAACTTTTTTTCCTCATATGTCACTTTCTCTCAAAAATTTTGTAGCTTTTTTTTCCCCTCATGAATTTAGTTTTTTTAACCAATGATTTTTTCTTCAAAATTTAAATTTGCTTTTTTTTTTCTTTCTAATTTGTGAGTTTTAAATTGGTGTTTTCGCATAAATTGGTGACATTTTCTGTAAAATTTCATAGTTTTCCTCAGGAATCTGCAACTTTTTCCTCCAAAATTTCTTTTTTCTCATAAATTTTCAACTTTTTTCCTCATATTTGTGACTTTTTTTCCTGTAGATTTTCATCTTTTTCCCATAAATCTGCAGATTTTTTTCTCTTGTAGATTTGCAACTTTTTCCTAAAAATTTTTCAACCTTTTCCTCATAAATCTGCAATTTTTTGTTTCTGGGAAGATTTGCACATTTTTACTCCAAAATTTGACTTTTTCCTCATAAATTTGCAGCTTTTTCCCTCGTGAATTTAGTTTTTTTTAACCAATGATTTTTTTTTCCTTCAGAATTGAAATTTGCATTTTTTTTTTCTAATTTGTGAGTTATAAATTTGTGAGTTCTCCTAAATTGACACTTGTTTGTAAATTAACCACTTTTTAAAATAATTTTACACCCTTTATTGTAATTTAGTGATTTTTTTTTTCAAATAAATTTGCACATTTTTCCTCAGATTTAACTGTTTTTTAACTATGAATTAGTTTTTTTCCCTTAAGTATTTAAATTTTCAGCTTTTTCTTCTAATTTGTGCCTTTTCTTGTAAATTGTCTTTGTTCATAAATTTACTTTTTTTAGTGAATTTTGTTTTCCTTATAAATGTGCATGATTTGCATAATAGGAGCTGCATATGTGCCTTCAGGAGTGGAAAAAAATAAATTTGTGTGAAGAAAAGTTGAATATTGATTTTTTTTTTTTACTTTTTATGAGAAGAAAAAGTCCCAGTAATATAATTGAGAGTTTAATTTCCTCTTTTTTCCTCATAATGTCGTAACTTTTTTCCTCAAATGTTCTAAGTTTCCATTCCCCCCCTGCAGGAGTACGTCCTGGCACATACGGAGATGCCCACCACCCTGGAGGGTGCCGAGGCAGCCATCAAGAAGCAGGAGGACTTCATGACGACCATGGATGCCAATGAGGAGAAGATCGGTGCCGTGGTGGACTCTGGCCGCCGCCTGGTTGCCGACGGCAACATCAACGCCGAGCGAATTCAGGAGAAGGTGGACTCCATCGACCAGAGGTGAATTCGTGTTTTATATTAGAAACAATTCCACAGTAATAAACATTCAACAATCTACTTTTCACTATTGAAAAATGCAAACAAATTTTCAGAGAAAATTTGTTTGCATTGTGAAACTATATAAAAACTACATAAAATATCCACTTTTTTCTTTCTATTTAGCTTCAACTGCTTTATGCATATAATGTTAAACAATAGGGAATTGTTTTTAAAAAGTTGGTCAGTTACACACAGATTTGTTCTTCTTGGGTTGATAAGAAGTTACAGAAAAAACTAATTTAATTTGCTCTGCAGACACAAGAAGAACCGAGCGGCTGCCAGTGAGCTGCTGACCAGGCTGAAGGACAACAGAGATCTGCAGAAGTTCCTGCAGGATTGCCAGGAGGTAACGCACATCAGGAACAACATTTTAGTCCCAAAATGCAATTTCTAAGGAAAAATTTGCACATTTGTAATGAAAACATGTCAAATTTACAAGTGCAAATTTACAAGGTAAAAATATACAAATTTACAAGGAAGTAATAAATTATGAGTGATTCTGCAAATTTTTGAGGAAATGTGCATATTTGCAATAACATAATGTGTAAATTTAAGGAATGGTCAAATAAAAGTGAAAGATTACAAGGAAAAAACATGCAAATTTGCAAGAAAGAATAACAGAAGAGAGGAAAAAGTTATCTTTTTAAAGAAAAAAAAGCTTGCAAATTTGCACAAAGAAATTTGCTAATTTACAAGGAAAAAGCTCAAAAAATTCTGAATTTTAAAAAAATTCACAATGGGGAAAAAAGTTGTTAATTCATGAGGGGGAAAAAATCACAAATTTAAAGGAATCTTGTGAATTCTTGAGTAAAAAATTCTTAATTTCCAAGATAAGTTGACAAGAAAAAGCTGCAGATGTACAGGGAAAAAAAACAAATTTATGAGTTTAAAATGTTTTTGAGGCGCCGACTACAATGTCGTCTGAACGTCTTTATTTCCTGTTTCTCCTGCCTCATTTCCTGCTCAGCTGTCCCTGTGGATCAACGAGAAGATGCTGACGGCGCAGGACGTTTCGTATGACGAAGCCCGGAACCTCCACAGCAAGTGGCTCAAACATCAGGCCTTCATGGCCGAGCTGCAGTCCAACAAGGAGTGGCTGGACAAGATCGACAAGGTGGGGGGAGAACACGAAAAAAAGACCTGTTCTACTGCAGACGTATAAAATGGCGAGAGAGAGAGAGGAAGTAAAGAAATGCCACAGAGAGGTTGTCCTGTCATTTTAATTATTAGAGGAATAAAGATCATTTCTTTATAGGATTTTCTTTCATTTCTCCATACAAAAATTCATGTTTTTTTTTCTATAATCATATAAGACAAGGCTGAAAATGTAGTTTCAGATTTACCTGAAGATGCTTTTGAATTTACAAGAAAAATGCTCAAAATTGTGGTGTTAAAATACTAAGTTGATTAAAAAAACAAAAACTGCAAATTTAAGAAAGTTTGCAAGGAAACGATGTGGAGATGTTAATGAAAATGTGTAAATTCATATAGAATTAATGTACAAATGTGAGGAATTAATGTGGAAATTTGTGAGGAAAATGAGGAAATATGCAAGGAAATAATGCATGATTTTCTATGAGAATGTGTGAGAAAATGTGCAAATTTACAAGGAATTAATATGGAAATTTGAGGAAGAGTTTGGGAGATCTACAAGAAAATAATGTGCAAATTTTAATAGAATTGTGCAAGTTTCCACGGAGATATGCTAATTTTTATGTAAATAATGTGGAATTTTATGATGAAATGCACAAATTTACATGGCAAAAAAGTGTAAATTTATGAGAAAATGTGCACATTTACATGGAAATGATGTGCAAATTTGTGAGGAAAATTTTTGGAAATATACAATGAAATAATGTGCAAATATATGCACATTCTCATGGAGATGTGCAAATTTATATGGATTTAATGTGCAATTTTATGATGAAATAATGTGCAACTTTACATGGCAAAAAAGTGGAAAATTTATAAGAGAATGTGCACATTTACATGGAAATAATGTGCAAATTTGTGAAGCAATAATGCACAAATTTGTGAAGAAATAATAATAATGTGCAAATATTAATAGAAATGTGCAAAATTTCATGGAAATAATGTACTTTTTATTCATTTGCCAGAATAAATTTGTTAATTGATAGGGAACTATAGAGTGCATCCAGAAAGTCTTCACAGCGCTTCACTTTTTCCACATTTTGTGTTACAGCCTTATTCCAAAATGAATTAAATACATTTTTTCCTCAAGATTCTAAACACAATACCCCATAATGACGTGAAAATAAAAATAAAATAAAATCACATGTACATAAGTATTCACAGCCTTTGCTCAATACTTTGTTGATGTACCTTTGGCAGCAATTACAGCCTCAAGTCTTTTGGAATATGATGCCACAAGCCTGGCAATCCTATCTTTGGGCAGTTTCATCCATTCCTCTTTGCAGCACCTCTCAAGCTCTATCAGGTTGGATGGGAAGCGTCGGTGCACAGCCATTTTCAGATGTCTCCAGAGATGTTCAATTGAATTCAAGTCTGGGCTCTGGCTGGGTCACTCAAGGACATTCACAGAGTTGTCCTGAAGCCACTCCTTTGATATCTTGGCTGTGTGCTTAGGGTCGTTGTCCTGCTTAAAGAAGAACCGTCACCCCAGTCTGAGGACCATAACATTCTGGAGCAGGTTTTCGTCCAGGATGTCTCTGTACATTGCTGCATTCATCTTTCCCTCTATCCTGACTAGTCTCCCAGTTCCTGCTGCTGAAAAACATTCCCACAGCATGATGCTGCCAACACTATGCTTCACTGTAGGGATGGAATTGACCTGGTGATGAGTGGTGCCTGGTTTCCTCCAAACATGATGCCTGGCATTCACACCAAAGAGTTCAACTTTGTCTCATCAGACCAGAGAATTTTTTTTTCTCATGGTCTGACAGTCCTTCAGGTATCTTTTGGCAAACTCCAGGCGGGCTGCCATGTGGCTTTTATTAAGGACTGGCTTCCGTCTGGCCACTCTATCATACAGGCCTGATTGCTGGATTGTTGCAGAGATGGTTGTCCTCTCTCCACAGAGGAACGCTGGAGCTCTGACAAGAGTGACCACCAGGTTCTTGGTCACCTCCCTGACTAGGGCTGTTCTCCCCCGATCACTCGGTTTAGACAGCTGGCCAGCTCTAGGAAGAGTCCTGGTTGTTCCAAACTTCTTCCATTTACGGATGATGGAGGCCACTGAGCTCATTGGGACCTTCAAAGCAGCAGAATTTTTTTCTGTACCCTTCCCCAGATTTGTGCCGTGAGACAATCCTGTCTCGGAGGTCTATAGACAATTCCTTGGACTTCATGGTTGGTTTGTGCTCTGACATGCACTGTCAACTGTGGGACCTTATATAGACTGGTGTGTGCCTTTCCAAACCATGTCCAATCAACTGAATTTACCACAGGTGGACTCCAATGAAGCTGTAGCAACATCTCAAGGATGATCAGTGGAAACAGGATGCATCTGAGCTCAGTTTTGAGCTTCATGGCAAAGGCTGTGAATACTTATGTACATGTGATTTGTTTAGTTTTTTATTTTTAATAAATTTGCAAAAATATCAAAAACTTTTTTCATGTTGTCATTATATGGAGTATTGTGTGTAGAATTTTGAGCAAAAAATTAAATTTAATCCATTTTGGAATAAGGCTGTAACATAACAAAATGTGGAAAAAGTGAAGTGCTGTGAAGACTTTCCAGATGCACTGTATGCATATTTAAGAGAAAATCTTTTTTTTTTTTTTTTTTTTTCCTAGAATCAAACTTGCAAATTTCACAGAAAAAGTCCAAATTCATGAGAAAAAACATGTGAATTTATGGGGGGAAAAAAACCTCCAAATTTATGTCAAGAAATGGAAATCTATAATAGAAAAAAGCCTTAAATCATCTTAAAAATGATTGAGTCATGTTTATTAATTTTTTGGTTTTCTCTCCAGGATGGGCGGGCTCTGATTTCGGAGAAGCCGGACACGGAAGCGATGGTGACGGAGAAGCTGGCGTCTCTGAAGTCAATGTGGGCCGACCTGGAGTCGACCACCAAGACCAAAGAAAAGACTCTGTTCGATGCCAACAAAGCTGAGCTTTTCACCCAGAGCTGCTCCGACCTCGACAAGTGGCTGAGCGGGCTAGAGGGTCAGCTGACGTCCGACGACTACGGGAAAGACCTGACCAGCGTGAACATACTGCTGAAGAAACAACAGGTACGCATAAGAAACCATAAAAATCAACTGTAGAAGAACATGAGTTACTGTGACCATCTGGTAGGGGTGGGGAAAAGATCGATTCGGTGATGGACTGCAATACTTGGCACTGGCGACAAAGCATCGATCCATAAATGCACAGATCGATCTTTTATTTAAAAAAAAAAAATGCACACACACATACTTTTGGGTTATCAGTTAATCAGTGGTGTTTTCAGTCCACTAGATGGCACAAAGCAAACACCCAGTCAAGTGAAGTCGTAGCTCGTCTCGGAGACTTGCAGCCAGCTTTGAAAGTTAGGAAGCACTTAGCTCAAATGTTGGGCTTTTTTTGGATTTATAACAAAGATGGAAGGAAAGACCTTGACATGATGCACAACTTGCAAGAAGGGCTGCACAAAAAAAAGAAAAAAAAAACTCAGAACATGGCGGGCCACACACGTCTCGCAGCAGCATGGAGCTTTTTCTCTGAGCATCAAGTAAGTAGTTTGTTTATGAAGCGCTTTTCACAGACATAGTCACAAAGTGCTGTACAATAAAGTGAAATAAAAGTAAGTTGATCAGTAAAAAAATAATTTTAAAAATACAAAAACATGTTAAAACACACAATTAAAATAATTTAAAAATATCAGACAAACACCCCATAATGACAATGTGAAAAAAGTTTTTTTGAGATTTTTGCAAATTTATTAAAAATAAAAAACTAAAAAAAAAATCACATGTACATAAGTATTCACAGCCTTTGCTCAATACTTTGTTGATGCACCTTTGACAGCAATTACAGCCTGAAGTCTTTTTGAATATGATGCCGCAAGCTTGGCACACCTATCTTTGGACAGTTTTGGCCATTCCTCTTTGCAGCACCTCTCAAGCTCCATCAGGTTGGATGGGAAGTGTCAGTGCACAGCCATTTTCAGATGTCTCCAGAGATGCTCAATTGGATTCAAGTCTGGGCTCTGGCTGGGCCACTCAAGGACATTCACAGAGTTGTCCTGAAGCCACTCCTTTGATATCTTGGCTGTGTGCTTAGGGTCGTTGTCCTGCTGAAAGAAGAACCGTCGCCCCAGTCTGAGGTCAGGAGCGCTCTGGAGCAGGTCTTCATCCAGGATGTCTCTGTACATTACTGCATTCATCTTTCCCTCTATCCTGACTAGTCTCCCAGTTCCTGTCGCTGAAAAACATTCCCACAGCATGACGCTGCCACCACCATTGGCGTGGTGATGAGCGGTGCCTGGTTTCCTCCAAACATGACGCCTGGCATTCACACCAAAGAGTTCAACTTTGTCTCATCAGACCAGAGAATTTTGTTTCTCATGGTCTGGGAGTCCTTCGGGTGCCTTTTGGAATACTCCAGGTGGGCTACCATGTGCCTTTTACTAAGGAGTGGCTTCCGTCTGGCCACTCTACCATACAGGCCTGATTGGTGGATTGCTGCAGAGATGGTTGTCCTTCTGGAAAGTTCTCCTCTCTCCACAGAGGAACGCTGGCTCTCTGACAGAGTGACCATCAGGTTCTTGGTCACCTCCCTGACTAAGGCTCTTCTCCCCTGATCACTCAGTTTAGACGGCCGGCCAGCTCTAGGAAGAGTCCTGGTGGTTCTGAACTTCTTCCATTTACGGATGATGGCCACTGTGCTCACTCGAGACAATCCTTTCTCGGAGGTCTACAGACAATTCCTTTGACTTCATACTTGGTTTGTGCTCTGACATACACTGTCAGCTGTGGGACCTTATACAGACAGGTGTGTACCTTTCCAAATTATGTCCAATCAACTGAATTTACCACAAGTAGACTCCAGTGAAGCTGTAGAAACATCTCAAGGATGATCAGTGGAAACAGGATGCACCTGAGCTCAATTTTGAGCTTCATGGCAAAGGCTGTGAATACCGCCAGTTTCCCTGTTGACCACAACGTCGACAGGTCTCGTAGTCCCAGCATCGTGGGTAGGCAGCCCCCCTTCCACGGCCCCTCCTTCCTCCTCCACGTGATGGACCCTGAAAAAATGCAAAGGTGGGGGAAGCTGAGGCCTCCCCCAGAGGGTCAGCAATTATATAAACTGGAGTTGGATTTGACTTTGATTTCTTTTCCTCCCTCTCTGCCCTGTCCTCCAGTCTTTCTGCATGTTTGGCATAAGTCAGCAGATCTGTAAATGGACATGTGCAGTATGTCACCAGGTGTTTGCGTATGTATTGTGCCAATTGTGGGTGTATGTTCTGCAGAAACACACTTTTCAAATGTTGCCCGTAGGGTTCTGACCCTGTATCTCCCGACAGGTTTATCCAAACCAGAATGATTATCAAAAACATCGTATAGTCTGCTTCTATAGGCCTCAAGGCCCTCCCCCTTGTTCTGCGTGGTGCTTTGTATTTGACTCAAAATCACGTTTTAATCTCCACTTGTTCCCAATGCGTTCATTTAATTGTGTCACACGTTGATTTAATTCTGCATGTGTTGGTGGCAGAATATGACCTGTGGTGTCTTTTGGGTTCCAGTCAGCTGAGATTGAGCACCAATCACCCTTTAAAACCCTTCTATAGGCCCTCTCTGTCTCATGGCCATTTAGTTTAAAACTTTCAAGGAGGTTTGCCATCCTCTCAAAAAAAAAACTGTGTGGGTTTGCCTTTGGGGTGTGGAATTTGTTTTAACGGCTTCAGAGAAGTCAGCATCAGTCCAGGGTTGATAGACCAGAATTGTGGGTTGGTGTTGAATGGCCTGTGGATCACCAGTTTCCCCAGGTGGGAATTTATATTTTTGTATTTACCCCACTGGGACTGAAAAACCCAGTGTCAATACGAATAACTGTACTCACACTCAGTTCGCCTGTAGGGTTCTGGACCCTTCAACCAGCAGCAGCAGCTCCCAGCATCTCCGGACCTCGTGGGGATGGTGCCTCTGTTTTTGCCCCAAAACCGATTCTCTGTTTAGATCTGACGGGTGAGGTCTTTCG
The DNA here is from genome assembly GCA_020510985.1 of Pholidichthys leucotaenia. NCBI lineage: Eukaryota > Metazoa > Chordata > Actinopteri > Cichliformes > Pholidichthyidae > Pholidichthys > Pholidichthys leucotaenia. Next base: position 265,893,614 of record CM035841.1, on the reverse strand, counting down.
TCCCCGTAGACCGTGCACAGCCCGAAGCCGCCGGAAGCCCAGGTGTGTTTTTTTTTTCTGGGTCCCTGTTCGATGCGCCAAATGTTAGGGTAAAACTGAATTAATTGAGACTGAGCAAAAAAATTCAACAGGCGGAATTCTGGAGATATGAGTAAATTTATTCTTCTGGCCAGGAGATGCGATAACATGAACAACCCAGCAGAGTCAAATCCATGCATCACTCTGAACCATTCACTCTATGCTCAGTTTTTTTATAGCCCTTGGAATTGATAAACAGCAGAAGGAGACGTCCTTGAAGTGCATCTGGAGACGGACGAAGTGTCCATAAATCTACTCTCTCAGGAACTGGGCGTTTCAGCTCATCCCTGGTCACACAAGAAACTAGCAGAGCGAGTCTGAAAACAGAGATTATCAGTTGTACACCTGTGTCATCTCTTTCACACCGACTTTGGGGCATGTGAAGACCACACATGAAGAATAATTACACATGATCACATAAAATGCACAAAGAATATACACCGGACATAAAAATATGAAAGAGTAATATAGAGTAATATGAAATTATTCTTTCAATGGCAAAGGCTGTAATACTTACGTACATGTGATTTCTTAGTTTCTTTATTTTTAATAAATTTGCAAAAATCTTAAAAACTTTTTTTTCTCATTGTCATTATGGGGTATTGTGTGTAGAAATTTTGAGGGGAAAAATTGATTTTAATCCCTTTTGGAATAAGGCTGTAACATAACAAAATGTGGAAAAAGTGAAGCGCTGTGAATACTTTCCAGATGCACTGTAGCCATTGAAAACCAGTTGAAGCTCAACATCAACCCTCATTGAACAAAAAAGTTTTCAGCTGCTTTTTAAAAGAGTCCACAGAGTCAGATAAACGTATCTGGAGTGGGAGTCTATTCCAAACAAACACCGTCCACCTTCCTCCCTCTGTGCAGAGACGTGTCTGCGGAAAATGAAGCCCCGAGAATACTTTATTATATGAAAGAGATGTCAACAGTTTTAGTTTAGGACATGATTTGAGGTTGAATAAGGTGAAAAAATTTGAAATGTATGGGATCAGTAAAGTACATCTATCTATTGTGATACTCGATTATCGCAATATTGTGATTATCATTGAATCGTGATAGGATCGAATCATGACCCAAGTATTGTGATCTGAATCAAATTGGGAGGTCCGACATGATTCCCACCCCTACCATCTGGTGTGTGTTTCAGATCCTGGAGAGTCAGGTGGAGGTGCGTCAGAAGGAGGTGGAAGAACTGCAGACCCAGTCTCAGGCTCTCAGTCAGGAGGGGAAGGGCTCAGAGGAGGTGGACGGGCAGAGGATCGGCGTGGAGAAGAAGTTCAGCGCCCTCATGGCACCGCTGAAGAAGAGACGGGACAACCTGATGGCCTCCAGAGAAATCCACCAGTTCAACCGCGATGTGGAGGACGAGATTGTGAGTTTCAGTAATGTTAAAAGAGATGATAGCATTAAGCTTTGCAACGGTGTAACGTTATTATAGGCCCAATACGATGATGCTCACTGTTATTCCTGGATCAAAGTGTAGCCCAGGGTTATCATGAACTGTCTGATCACGTCTGTAGACATCAAAGCTGATGATTTAATGTGTCTGTGTGTAGCTGTGGGTGGAGGAGAGGATGCCGTTGGCCACATCTACGGACCACGGACACAACCTGCAGACGGTTCAGCTACTCATCAAGAAGAACCAGGTATATGCACATGCTAACATGCACAGGCTAACATGGACTGGCTGATAAATACACAGTAATACACATGCATGCCAACACATGCTGACACACCCATAATAATAGTAGTGGATTCGATTTATATGGCACTTTACATGTCAAGTGATATCTCAAAGCACTTACAGTGAGCCCATTATTCATTCACTCCAGACAGACACTGATAGTGGTAAGTTACTGCTGTAGCCACAGCTGCCCTAGGGCAGACTGACAGAAATGTGGCTGTCATTCCACACCCAACAGCCTCTCCAACCACTACCAAACGTTTTAGGTAGGGGGCCAAGTGGCTCTATCTGCTTTAGTTTTTGAGATGATCGATCTCCATCTAGAGAGTAGCTGAGTTTCACAGATAGGGTAACTCAGTTAAGTATGTGCATATTTTTAATGAAAATTAAACTTCAGTTGCGAAACCTGATAAGGCGGCTCTGAGGCGATCACTAAGGACCTCTATATGCTTAACCAATCAAAACAGTGCTCCATGATCACTTGATCACTTGAGTTCAACCAATGAGCTGCGTCATTGTCGGAAGTAACCGTAAAGGAAAGATGGGCGGACAAGGCTGGAATTTCATCAGCCAGGTAAGCAAAATAACGTTATATTTATGTCCCTGTGTTTTCTTTTTGTGTTACAGATCTCCATAGTTAGTATTACAACCAAGTGCTGCTTCCCATTGTCCCTTGTCTTGTGTAGCATATTGCTAAATAAAATTACACGTCCTTTGCATTGTCCTGCTGTTAAAGAAGCCCTGCTGAAAAAAACAGCATACACCAGCACCAATAAATAATAGTTCAGTATTGTAAATAGTAGTTTTAGTATTGTGAGTTTTTGAGTGTTTATCGTTTTTTGTTACGTGTTTTGTCGTGTTTTCAGAGCATCTTTTTTCATATTTGTCTTTTTTGCTTCTTGTTTTTATAGTTTTTTTTAAAGTAATAATTTGTAAATGGCAAAAAATGTTGAGATCAGCTAGAAAGAAGAAAAGGAGGAAATGTCAGAAGTGTCCTCATTCACAGTGATGCAGTTTGTATCACTGGATATTTTCCCAGCTTTGTTACAATTTTTTTTTCAATATCTATTTATATTAGTTCTATTTTTTTTCCCAATATCTAGTGTCTTTTTTTCTTATTAGCTTTGTTTCAAATTGCTTTGTCATCGTTATATTTATTACTTATTCGTGTACTGTTGAACATTTATTCTTGAAACACAAGTTTCTTTTGGATAAATCTTGTCTAATCTTATTTTATATATTTATATTTTTAGAGATTGTTCAGAGGAAGAGCCATCCACCAGGACCAGCGGTGGAACAGGAACAGCTGGAGAGGAACTGATTCCTGGACAACCACAGACCTAAGAAGATGCCGAGACATGGACACATAAGACAGCCTGTAAACTGGACACTGTAAGTTCTGGGTAAACACAGATATTTGACAACATGTATAAGGGGTTCACTTCAATTTTTGCTATTGCAAAACTTTTGTTCATGTAAATTTGAAATATTTATAGAGAGAAAACCGGTGAAAATTCAAATTTTTTTAAAATTACACACTGTTTTAAGCATTTAAAACCTATAATATTGAGATATACTGGCCAGATTTTGAAATGTACACTTCTCCTGAAAAACAGGGCAAAAATATTTTACACAAAGGACATTTTATGACACATTTATTTAAAAAAGATAAAAACGACTTCCGGTTATGGCTGCCACGTAGGACGGACGTGTCTCGCTCTGCTCTGCTCCTGGAGAAAAAAAATCGGCAAATAACTCTCTCATTTGGGACAGAACGTATCCCAGCGTTTGGGCGAGGATATGTCGGCGAAGCCTAAGGCTGGAAAACCAGGAAAAGGAAAAAGCGAGCCGCCGAAACAGTCCAAATTAACGGACTTTCAGGTCTGTGACGCAGCAAACAGGGCTCCATATATGGCGGAGGAGGCTGGCAACGCTGCGATTTCTGCGGGGAATGGCGCAGATGCGCTGATGGCTGCCATGAGTTCAATGAGAGCGGACTTTTCCTCTAGATTTGATGGGATTATGACAGCGTTGGAAGGAATAAGAAAGGAATTGGGTGACTGTGTAGAACGAACGGCGCAGATGGAGCTCCGTCTCGCTAGTGCTGAAGATGACGTCACCTGTCTTCAATTAAAGGTGCGCACTTTGGAAAAAAAAAATAAATCTCTGGAAGATAATATTTTGGATTTGGAATCTCGGTCGAGACAGAATAATTTGAGGCTGGTGGGTCTTCCAGAGGAATCAGAAGGTCGGGACGTATGTTCCTTTCTGGAAAAGTGGATTCCGGAGGTGCTGGGCAGCGAGGAGTTGCAATCAGCAGTGGTTCTGGAAAAAGCACATCGCATTGGCCCACGGAGAGATAAGGGACCGCCGAGGACCTTAATTATGAAGTTTCTTAACAACAGAGACAGGATGAAGATCTTCAACGCTGCACGAGCTAAAAAAGGAGAGATTAAACACCAGGACCAGCAGGTGCGGTTCTACCCAGATTTGGCCACAGGAATCCAGCAATTGAGGAAGCAGTTTGATCCCGTACGTAAGGAGCTGCGCAACCTTGGGATTCGTCATGGTGTAATCTATCCTGCGAGACTGCTGACCACGTATGAGGGCAGAACCCACATCTTCAAGACCCCAGAGGAGGCGCAGGAGTTCATCAAGAGGATCAAAGAAGAAGAAGAGACTGGTGGGAGCTAAGCATGAACAAAATATAAGGTAGAATAATTAAGCATTTGCACAGGCATCTGACTGACTTGAAGTAAATAGTAAGTTTACAAAATATAGATTGTATTATATATTAAAAAAACAAAACAAAAACAAAACAAACAAAAAACAAAACAAAACTATGATGTACAAAGTTGTTAAAAATTTTGGAGTTAAGTTGGAAAACTACAGAGGAGAGTTAATGTTACGTCATTAAAAGCAGTAGAGTTAGGGTGATTGGGAGGATGAAGAAGGAGTGGCTTAGGCTGTTCCCCGTGGGTGTGGAACGGTCGATGGCTATATCGGGAGACAGAATTTTTCTTTTGATTTTGGGGGGTTTGCCACAAGTGTGGGAAGGGGAAATTTGTTTGTGTGTAGTTTGTAGGATGAATGTTCAACCACTCATGTTTTTGCTTCTCTGTATGAGCATGTTTACACTGCAAGGTAATCCTAAACTCTCTATTGATCATGGACCAAAGTGTTAATCTTAATTTAACTTCATGGAATTGCAGAGGTCTACAAAATTTAAAAAAACTTAAACAAGTTATGAATAAAATAAAGGACATGGGTTCAAGAATTGTGTTTTTACAAGAAACTCATCTGATAGAGGAGGATGTTAAAAGAATTAGGAGTAGATGGCAGGGAAGTGTCTTCACCTCTTCATTTTCATCCCGAGCCAGGGGAGTTATGACTCTCATACATAAATCAGTTCCTTTTCAAGTGAAAAATGTAATTGGAGACAAATTTGGAAGATATGTAATCATTCAAGGTTCTTTGCTATTAGAAAATATAAATCTTGTGAACTTATATGGTCCCAATATAGATGATCAGAAGTTCTTTGCTAATTTATTTCTCATCTTATCATCACTTACAGGGCAACATATAATAGCAGGGGATTTTAATTGTACATTGAATCCAGGTGTGGATAGATCAACAGGACTGGATTGTACGCACATTGGATGTAGGATGACTATTAATCATTTTATGAAAGAATTGAGATTGTTAGATATATGGAGAGAAATGAAACCACAAGTTAAAGCCTATTCTTGTTATTCCAGTACCTACAAGACATTCTCACGTATTGATTATTTTTTGATTTCCACAGAATTAAGGTCCAAGATTCAAAACTGCTTTTATGATAACATCGTGATCTCTGATCATGCACCCTGTTGTCTAATATATGTAGATAAAAAATTGACAAAGGAATCAGGTAGATGGCAATTTCAGCATAAATGGCTTCAGGATGAGGAATTTGTCAAGTATATAGAAAAACAGATAGACGAGTTCTTTGACATCAATACTACACAAACATCAGCATGTGTAAAGTGGGAGGCTTTCAAAGCTTTTATTAGGGGGCATATTATTAGTTATACAGGATCAAAATCTAAGAAGACTCGAGAGGAGAGAGCTAAATTGGAACATAAAATAAAAAATCTTCAGGAAAAAGTGTATGCAGGAAGTGACCCAAGGTTGGAGAATGAATTACTGATTTTGAGAGCTGAATACGACAAAAAATCAGCGAATAGAGCTGCCTCGAGTCTTCTAAGATTGAAACAATCTTTTTATGAACAAGGTGAAAAATCAGGAAAATTATTAGCATGGCAGATTAAACAATTGGAAATTAAAACACCAATTACCAGTATTATAAGTAACGGACAGGTAGTTATAGATCCTTTAGAAATTAATAGAGCCTTTAGAGATTACTATGAAAAATTATATGATACCAAAAATGAACCTGATTTAACAAAACTAAATGGGTTTTTGAACGAACTATCTATACCGTGTATTCCAAATGAAAACAGGGAGATATTGGAGTCTAAAATTAGTCAAGAAGAAGTTGGGCTAGCCATTGATAATATGAAATCAGGAAAAAGTGCAGGACCAGATGGTCTTCCAGTTGACCTTTATAAAAAATTTAAGAATAAATTAATAAAACCTTTTTTGGAAATGGTTTTAGAAGCATTTCAAAATAATAATTTACCATCATACATAAATAATGCCTTAATTATACTGCTGCCAAAACCAGGTAAGCCCTCTAATAAATGTGAAAATATGAGACCAATAAGCCTATTAAACGCCGACCTTAAGATAATCTGTAAAATTTTAGCAAGACGAATACAAGAAATTTTACCAAATATTATTAATCGAGATCAGAATGGCTTTATAAAGGGCAGACAAGGCTTCCATAATGTAAGAAGACTATTTAATATTATCTATTTTAATAAAGAAGCACCGGATACAGCTCTCCTATCATTGGACGCCGAAAAGGCCTTTGATAGAGTTGAATGGCCCTTTCTTTTTGAAGTCCTACAAAGGTTTGGACTTGGAAATAATTTCATAAAATGGGTTCAAATAATATACAATAATGCTACAGCAGAAATCCTAACAAATAACAATATTTCAAAACCAATAAAAATCAATAGAGGATGTCGACAAGGCTGTCCACTCTCACCTTTACTGTTTACTATGGCAATTGAACCTTTAGCGATAGCGATACGTTTACATTCACAAATATATGGAATTAAAGTTGGACCAACAGAACATAAAATCTCCCTGTACGCCGATGATATAATTTTGTTTATGTCGAATCTAAAAAAATCAATTCCAACCTTGTTGAATTTAATAAAGAATTTTGGGGAAATATCAGGATATAAAATAAATAAAACTAAATCTTCAATATTAATGCTAAATGAGACCCAGAGAAATTACCCAGCCCCTGAGGTAAATCAATTCAATGTTGTAAATCAGTTTAAATATTTAGGAATCCAAATTATGCCTAAGCTAGAATCAGTCGCCAGTGTCAACTATGAAGCCTTAATGTCAGATATCAGTGAGTTAACTCAGAGATGGATGTCACTACCAATGTCGATGATCGGGAGAATCAATATACTTAAAAGTAATATTTTACCTAAAATACTTTATTTATTTCAATACATTCCCTTATCACCACCTTTAGATCTATTCTCAAGAATAAAAAAAAAGTTAGTGGAATTTATATGGAACAACAGGAGGGCTAGATTACGTCTGTCTTTATTATATTTACCATTTGATCGTGGAGGTCTGAAATGTCCAAATTTTATGTTGTATTATTGGTCGGCACAACTGAGGTCTATGACATATTATTTTTCATCAAATGATCTCCCTCACTGGACTGAAATGGAATCATACAATTTACCTTTACCTCTTCCCATATTCATATACTCAGATTCGGCAAAAAAATTACAAAAACAAGTTAAAAATCCATTTGTAAAGCATATGATCAAAATATGGTGTGAAGCTAAAAACTATTTAAAAGAACCACAGTTATTGTCACAATTTAGTCCAATATGGGGTAATCAATATTTTAAACCAGGGAGAGCGGACGCTGTATTTAAAGTATGGAATTTAAAAGGGATACAAAAGATTCAGGATTTATATTTGCCATGTGCAGACAACATAATGTCTTTTGAAGAGCTGAGGATCAAATTTAATCTCAATAGAACACATTTTTTTAAATATCTTCAACTTAGAAACTTTATTCGATCAAATCAAAATAAAGCTCTCACTCGACCTATTTATTCATCCTTGGAAAAAATGATGATGAAAGATAGTAAAAGAAAGGGTATTATTTCAGAGTTTTATAACTCATTGACACTATCTTCAAGTGAAAATTCACTGAAAAGATTAAACTACTGGAAAGAAGATCTGCAAATTGAAATTTCAGAGGAACAATGGGAATTGGCTTGTACAGAAGTTCAAACCAAATCAATAAATGCACGCCTTAAATTGATACATTTCAAATGGTTAATGCGGATGTATGTTACACCGGAGGAGTTAAATAGATATAACAAAAATATACCAGATACATGCACAAAATGCATGGAAAGTAAAGGAACCCTATTTCATTGTTTATGGGAATGTAGATTAATAAGAATGTTTTGGGAAGAGGTGAGGGTAACAATTGAAAAAATAATCTCAAAACAAATCATATTGAATCCTAAACTGGTTTTGTTGGGTCTGTACCCAGAAAAGCATAATTTCAATAAAAGTGAAAGAACATTCATAGACCTCAGTTTGCTTAATGCCAAAAAATGTATTGCACTATTATGGAAAAAGACTCATAGACCAGATGTGACTCAGTGGTTAAGACAGATGTTAACAAACCTTCCATTAGAAAGAATAACATATATACTGAAATCAAAGGAAATTGTGTTTGAGAATATATGGAGACCTTTTATTGATTATGTAAAAAATTTAAACATAACTCTTGAAGAAGAAGGTGAATGATGTGTGTGGACCTTGTAAATTCCAAACTGGTGAACATAATATGTATACTTATGTATTGGATTGTCTAGACTAAACAGAGGAGCATTGTTGAAGACTTGATTTTGTTGGTGGTTGTTGGTGTTTTTAGTGCATTTTTTTTTTTTTTTTGTAGTACTTTAGTGTTAGTGTTTGATTGTTTGTATCATGTTTGTTAAAAAAAAAAAAAAAAGGTTCAATAAAGATATTGTGGAAAAAAAAAAAAGATAAAAACACCAGGTGAGCTATTATAATTATAGCACTAAAAGGCTTTAAAGCATTCCAGCGAGTTTCCAGCCAATGTGAAATGTTCCACGGGAGGAACACCGGAATTTTAAGAGGTTAAAGACTAAATATTCAACATTTCAAACAGGAGTATCTCATTTTTCTAAATTAGCTTTAACATTTTTATTGGTTTTATAATCACCACAAAATCACTGACAAAGAACAAGTGAAGCACAACAAGAGCATACCATACGCAAAAGGATATACAGAACACACAGTGTGTGTGTCTGTGTGGCCTGGTCAGAAATGTTCTCACAGTCCAAGCAATAACACACGTCTGTGCATGGAAACTCCTTCTGTCTGCACGTGCATCTCCCTTTCACACTGTTGTGGGTTTTTTTACAGGAGCAGTATACAAGCTCCAGAATGCTGAGAGGTGCAGGGGGAAGAGTCATCCAGTCGATCTCAAAGGAGTCTCCCTCAATCTTCCAACCTTGGGCCATTGGTGGGGGTACAGTGGTGTGAAAAAGTATTTGCCCCTTCCTGATGTCTCATTTTCTTTGTATGTATGTCACACTTAAATGTTTCAGATCATCAAACAAATTTAAATATTAGACAAAGATAACACAAGTTAACACAAAATGCAGTTTCAATTTAAGGTGTTTATTATTAAGGGTAAAAAAAGAAAAAGCCAAACCTACATGGCCCTGTGTGAAAAAGTGATTGCCCCCCTGATAAAATGTAAATTAACTGTGGTTTATCACATCTTTGGAAAGCTGAGTTCAGTTTTCTAGCCATTTCTAAAGCTTTGGGACTCCAGCAAACATGGAACAGTGGGAAACCTGCCCAGGAGTGGCTGGCCAACCAAAATTTCTCCCAAGAGTGCAGCAATGACTCAGCCAAGAGGTCACAAAAGACCCCACAACAACATCCAAAGAACTGTAGGCCTCACTTGCCTCAGTTAAGGTCAGGGTTCATGACTCCACCATAAGAAAGCAACTGGGCAAAAATGGCCTGCATGAAAGAGTTCCAAGACAAAAACTACTGCTGAGCAAAAAGAACATAAAGGCTCATTTCAGTTTTGCCAGAAAACACCTTGATGATCCCCAAGACTTTTGGGAGAATACTCTGGACTGACTAGACAAAAGAACTTTTTGGAAGGTGTGTGTCCCATTACATCTGGCATAAAAGTATCACAACATTTCAGAAAAGGAACATCATACCAAGAGTAAAATATGGTGGTGGTAGTGTGATGGTCTGGGGCTGTTTTGCTGCTTCAGGACCTGGAAGACGTGCTGTGGTAAATGCAACCATGAATTCTACTGTCTACCAAAAAATTCTGAAGGAGAATGTCCGGCCATCTGTTCGTGACCTCAAGCTGAAGCGCACTTGGGTTTTGCAGCAGGACAAGGATCCAAAACACACCAGTAAGTCCACCTCTGAATTGCTTAAGAAAAATAAAAAGAATGTGGAGTGGCCTAGTCAATGTCCTGAGCTGAATCTGATTGAGATGATGTGGCATGACCTTAAAAAGGCAGTTCATGCTCAAAAAACCCTCCAATGTGGCTGAATTACAACAATTCTACAAAGATGAGTGGGCCAAAATTCCTCCACAGCGCTGTAAAAGACTCATTACCAGTTATCGCAAACACTTGATTGCAGTTGTTGCTGCTAAGAGTGGCCCAACCAGTTATTAGGTTTAGGGGGCAATCATTTTTTCCACACAGGGCCATGTAGGTTTGGACTTTTTTCTGTTAATAATAAACAACTTCATTTAAAAACTGCATTTTGTGTTTACTTGTGTTATCTGTCTCATATTTCAATTTGTTTGATGATCTGAAACATTTAAGTGTGTCAAACGTAGTCAGCCATCTTCTATAGATGGCTGCCTGGTAGTTTGTTCTCTGAGTGTGTTTATATAGTGAGTCTCTGTTTGGTGGAAGACTTCTGTCTGTGCACTTGCCACTCTTAAACAGGTGGCATCTTGTGTAATTCACATCCTTGAAGCCTTTGAGGTCATACAGAACACAAGTTTATTTTTCAGTGGCTTCATACTGTTCTGGGAGTAGTTGAAAAGCTTTTCCCAGTGTCTTTAATGACACGCCGTGTTCTTTGTTGGACAGTCATATTTTCATTGCTTAAGTTTCTCTCTTAGCCTCTTTAGATTATATTTTTGAGTTGTATGCTTTTCCCTCCTGCATATGATGCATTGGCTTGGGAGCAGACGTGGTCCTCTTCTTAGGTGGACTGGAACCTCTGTTTTTGTTGACCGGAGAACCCGGTTTGGTTGGGAACTTGTAGTGGAAGTATGTGGTTCTTCATCTAAAATATTGTAAAGGAGTCAAAATTGGGTGGGATGCTTAATTTGGGACAGCTATATATTTACTGCATAAGTGTTGATTCTAAAGGTAACTACATTGTGTTAACATTGTCTGTTCTGTTCTACAGGTGACTCCAGTTGCTCAGACATTCCTGACACACTCCTGGACCTGTCTGGATCTTTCTGTCTGGTCTTATATTGACAATGTTTACACTCATTAATGTACATGATCAGTTCAGCTGGAATTCATCAGATTAAAAATGAATGCTCACCATCACTTGCGTGTACTGATTTTTGTGTCCTTTCTTGGGCTCTTTCAATATTTCTTGTATTAGCATACTGCATGTAGCATCGTCTGTGATAGCCTGTGTTAACTGGCACATCTGAAGGGTGGGTATTATGCAAATTATATTTTTCAGTTGCTTTTCCAGCTACTTTGCTTTCCTTTGTATCAAGATTTACCCACTCTATTGAACACTGCACAATTTTTTCCAACTCCTGTCTGAAAACTGAATTATATTTTCTAAAGAGCTTGTAACATGCATACAGCGCTCCATACCTGTCCCCGATATTCATGCTAGCTAATGAAGCCACATGTCTGACTTGACATAATTGACATGTTATAAATAAAGAGAGGCCCATACCAAAGCAAGAAAATGAGCAGCAGACATAAGGGTGGGACAAACTAGTTTATTTTAACATTCTGATCAGGTCTAAATATAAGAAGTGATGCTGGTGTAATAGTATATTATGAACAGTGTTGGGAGTAGCGCGTTACAAAGTAACGCCACTACTTTTGCAGTAACGTGCTGTGTAATGAAATTAGTTTAAAAATTCAGTAATGCATTACATTTACTGAAATTTGATCAGATGCGTTACTCGTTTTATTAATATGGCTAGATATTTTTAGCGCAAATAAACTGACCCTACCAGAGCTGGCACAGCTGTCAGTCTCCTCCGCAGGTCGGTTTCCTGTCCTGCCCCAGTTCACACGCAACCTGGTGGCGACTTCTCATATGATAACATGCCCTGATAACAGCTCCTACCTCTGTGGTTAAACATAAGTATTTTTTTTGAGCAAGAGGCTCGCATTTAATGTCTGCATTAAATGCATTTAAAGTTTTCTTACACACAGAGAAAAAGTGATTGTGATTGTTGCAGTAAAGAAGCGGTGAACCTTCATTTGTCTGTGCTTTCTGTTTTATTTTATCTCATTCAGTTACATGCTGTTGTGATCTGCAACTATTTCATGGAAGTAAATCCTGTGTTTTTAATGGGCTGGTCCAGGGGTGTCAAACTTATAGAGTTTGTGGGCCAAAGTTTTCTTTGTGAATTTACAGCTTTATTTCTAGTAAATTTGACGTTCTACTGATTACAATAGTTTATGGAAATCTGAAATATTTTTTCTCTGTAAGATGAGACTTTTTTCATCAGTTTTCTTTTTCTTCTTTTTTCTGAGAACAAGCGGCCCTTGATCTTGCTGTGTGTGCAAGATTATTTAAGTATGCATTTAAAAGTAACATGAAAGTTACTTTTCCAAGTAACTAGTTACTTCAATCATGCAGTAACTCAAAAGTAACTCAGTTATTTTTGGAAAGAAGTAACTACTGTAGTAACTAACTAGTTACTATTTTTTAGTAACTTGCCCAACACTGATTATGAATACAGTGATCCCTCACTTATCGCGGTTAATGGGTTCCAGAACCGACTGCGAAAAGTGAAAAACCGCGAAGTAGCGTCACCCCTAATGACGTCACCCATAAATAATACGTACGTTCATTCTCTCACTCTCTCTCTCATATGATACGTGTGTGTGTGTGTGTAAGTGTACATAAATATGTTTTTAGAACTCTTTTATTCTTATAACAAGATACGTAACTCAAGATGAAGATGATTTACTGCACAGGTTAATGAGAGCTTTACTGCTCCTCAGGTGACGCCTCATCGTCAGGTGCTAGAGGCGCAGGATCGTCGAGGGAAGCTTCCGATAGAGCTGGAGAAGCTGCAGGAGGCGGCGTAGTGGCTCGACGGGAAGACTATTTCGCACAAAAAGGCACAAGAGAACAGCGAAAAGTTCCACGCGGCGAGACTAAGCAACACGAGCGATAAAGAACAATGAATGCGGTCTTCCTTCGCCGGGTATGGGCGCTCGGCAGGGAGAGAAGCTGGGTAAAACGTCTCGGCCAATCAGCTTGCGAGATTCCCGAGCCAAGCCAACACGAGAACAGCGAACAGAGAGGTGGATTTTGAGTTGTGCAGACTCTCCGTGTTGATACCTGATGTTCTAATGTAGTCTCCCTGCCTTCTGCTAGCGCCCGCCCATTTTTTCTCAATTTTGAATTTTTGATGAATATTTTTGAAAAATCCGCGATGCACTGAGGGCGCGAAAGGTGAGGCGCGAAGTAGCGAGGGATCACTGTAAATATCAAATTTCTTAAGGATGTTGTGATACATTGTTCTTAATGGTATTATATATTTTGTTCACAGAATAAACCTGAAAATGTGTGTGATAATCTGTGAGGTAATGAATCAAGGCTTATACATGTATTAGGGCAGCGCGGTGGAAGAGTGGTTAGCACTGCGGCAGCACAGCAAATCAGCCTTGGCTGGGGGATCCTTGGTTCAATCCCAGCCCCCAACCAACAGTGATTTGTGTGGAGTTTGCATGTTCTCCCCGTGTCTGCATGGGTTTCCGCCGGGATTTCTCCGGTTTCCTCCCGCAGGCCAAAAATGTGCAAGTTAGGTTAATTGGCATCAACTGGGGATTCTAAATTGTCCTTAGGTATGACTGTGAGAGTGAATGGTTGTCTGTCTCTCTGTGTTGGCCCTGCGATGGACTGGCGATCTGTCCAGGGTGTACCCTGCCTCTCGCCCAAAAGATGCTGGGATAGGCTCCAGCCTCCCTGCAACCCGAAAAGGATTAAGCGGAAGAAGATGGATGGGTTATACATGTATTATGCTCTATAATTTTGCACTTGTCTGGTAGTTTTTCAACAATTGATACATGTTTTTTTGTGCTAGTTAAATTCTTGAAAATGAATATTCACATCAGTCCCGCTGCATTTTGTTTTGTTTTTTTACCCTAGAGGCAGGGGAAGGGGGGGTCCCAATTAAGCCAAACGTGATTGGTGTATGCTGTCACCTACCGCAACCTGATTGGTTTGTCAGCTAAAGTTGTTCGGAGAGATGCCGGAGAGGACTGGCAATAAAAATGTAAGTTTGTTTAAAAAAAAAAAAAAAAAATGCAGGCGAACCGAAGCTGCCAACAAATTTTCTCAGATTTACCAAAAACAGAGAAGACTATATTTAAAAATGGCATACTCCGCCTATGCGGCTCGATCAATGACACGAAAACGCACTTGGCCCACCACCTACGTATTCATACACATTCATACCAGTGTCATGGACACTGGAGACAAGGTGGGTAGTCTTGCCATGTGCACATGCTAACATACTGTACACATGCTAACACACACATGCAGATAAATGCACACTAATGCACATGCATGCTAACACACAGGCTACCATGCACATGTTGGCACATGCAAATAAATACACACTAATACACATGCGTGCTAACACACAGGCTAACATAAACATGCTAACACACACAGTACACAGACTAACATACACATGCTAACATTCATCATCATCATCATAGCAGTCTGTCGGGGGCAACAATGACTGTTTCATTTAGGTCTGATCATGCACATGTAGATGAGTACATACTAATACACATGCATGCTAACACACGTGCACATGGTAACACACATGCATAGAAATACACACTAATATGTGTGTATTTCACTGTGTATAACACTGACATCCTACAAGTACCTGGGTGTTCATCTGAACAATAAACTAGACTGGTCACACAATACAGACGCACTCTACAAGAAGGGACAGTGCAGGCTGTTCCTACTGAGGAGACTCAGGTCTTTTGGTGTACAAGGGGCGCTGCTGAAGACATTCTATGACACGGTGATGGCATCAGCCATCACTTTTGGAGTGGTCTGCTGGGGCAGTGGCGTTACAGCAGCCGATAGGAAGAGACTGAACAAACTGATCAAGAAAACTAGCTCTGTCCTGGGGCAACGCCTTGACCCAATGGAGGAGATAGGAGAGAGAAGGATGGTGGCTAAACTGTCATCTCTACTGGAGTCCGAGTCCCACCCTATGCAGGACATACTGAACGCACTGAGGAGCTCATTTAGCAGCAGACTACATCATCCTAGGTGCACAACCGAGAGGTTTCGCAGGTCCTTCCTACCTACGGCTGTCAGACTGTATAACCTAAGCAGGGCTGCTCGCAGAGATAGCAAAAAAATGTGACAACCTAGTAGTAGTGAATGCAAAAGATGCAATAGACTTACACAATGGTCTCCTCCGGTATACAACTAGGAAAATATCGGTCGCTACGGAGGGTGACAATATGTATGGGTACATAATCATACCATGTAGGATAACTAAGTAGACGGTTATGCTGTTCATTCCACCTAGCTACAATGCTCCGCACTGTGTGTTTATATATTTATACATTTATATGTACATATGTATACTCGCTGCTCTTGTTTTTTCTTGTCTTCTGATTGTTGCTCTGAGTGTTGCTATCCCTGTGCTGTTGCAATCCTGGAATTTCCCCATTGTGGGACTAATAAAGGCTTATCTTTTCTTAATACATATACATGCTAGCACACAGGCTAACACATGCATGTTAACATACGCTAACACACGTGCACATGCTAACACACATGATAGAAATACACATGTCAGAATCTAGAAACTCCAGAGTGATCGTATGTCAGTTCGTTACCTCACAAACATATATGCATGCTAACACACAGGCTAACATACACATGCTAACGTGCACATGCAGATAAATATAAAAAAATACATATGCTAACACTCACATGCAGACAAATGCACGCATTCTAATGTGCACATGCTAACATGCACATACAGATAATGACACTAATCAGTTCCTCCAGGATTTTGCTGGATATTTTTCTGATTGATGTGGCCCAAAAAGCCTGAATTTGTGGGAGCTTTTTTAAAAAGTTGCGATAAACATTGCGATGTTTTAAGAGGTTTTTTTTTTTTTTTTGCACTAAAAGTTGCAGGAAGAATTACACATTTTAAAGCAGAGGGTTTTTTTTTCATAGTTTACTGCAGTGATATTTTATTTAACACCACAAGAAAAGCGCAGGATTGTCAAAAATTCCTATTAAACAGTGATTTGTAAATTAAGCAGAAACTTCTGCTATATAGAAAAACTCTTGTGCAACAGCAAATATAGACTTTAACACAGTATCCATTACGACAGCTAAATTGCACTAAATGCATGTTAGAGTATAGATTTGGAAATTATTGGCAGCACCTTCATTTGAAAACTCCCTAACTGCAGCGGTTCCCAACCATTCGGTATTGAGCACCGAGAAAAAATAATGTATTCTGTTACTCTGTATTGTCTATTGAGGTCTGTTTTTCTGAAAAAAATTACAGACAATATTCTCTCTCTTTCCGTTCCTGACTCCTACCTGTCTGTCTTCTGCACATCTTGATACACACGTCTCATTAGATACTCAGCTTTCATTTACCGGGAGTCTTACCGGGGAGGGGGAAGGGGCGTTGATCCATGTCCGGACCGGAGATTACCAGCTTTAAAGCTCATTGACCAGATGTAGTAATGATTTTACCTCTAAAGATGGATAAAATGTCACAACACTGGCTGTAGTGTTAGATTTGCTCGTTTATTTGTAATTTTACGGCGTCTCTCTTCACGCGTTCCTGTGATGGGGTGGTTTTCAAGCAGGCAGATGTTTTTCAACACAAACCCAGCACTTCGTACACATGGTCAGGACAGAGACGTGGGGAGACGCCCATCAGCGGGCTGCGGGAGACGGAGGAAGGAAAGGTGTAGGGAAACCTCCCAAATGAGTTTTTTTTTTTTTTTTTAAATCACACATAACTGTTTTTTGCTGACGTGTTCCATTAATTCTCAGTGTTAACATGGAAGTGAGCGCGGTGCAGCAACACATTTGATTGGTTAGACTGAGCATTTGAGTGCTACTCAGGGACAAATTTGAATGGTGAAATTGGCGGAAGTTGACGAGGATTGGCCAAAATTGCTGTTATTGAACAAAGTTGCAAGGTTGCGCAAAAGACACGGCCAATCAGTGATTTTGTGTGAATTGACGCGATCGCAACATTGCGAAATCTTGGAGGGACTGACTAATACACATACTAACACATACATGCTAATACGCACATGCAGGTAATTACCGTCGCCACCTGGCTCAAGGCAGGACAAAAGGGAGACAACACGGAGGAGCCAATTAACAAAACATTATTTAAAGAAACAAATATATCTGTAAATGTCAATGTGTGTGTGTGTTGGATGCATGAGACCGAAGGCCGACAGTCGGGGGGGGGGGGGGGCTCAACAGGTGCACAGGTGGGGCTTTTATAGGGGAAGACCTTGGCCGGGGCGGTCCTCCACAGCTCTACCTACAACACAGAACAGGAGACACCCAGGATTTGCTCCAGAAAGAGTGGGGCCGTAACATTACACACTAACACACATACTAACACACATGCAGACAAATACAGACATGCTAACAATCAGCCATGCCAACATACAGTATATACATATACACACACACTAGCAAACAAACACGCATGTTAACACACGCCCACACACACACATGCTAACACACACACACATGCAGACATCCGAACACATCTTTTCCTGCAGGATCCAGCACCCTGCTCCCCTTCAAATCGATCTCCCCTGTGACCCCTCAGACCCTGCAGAAGGAGATCCAGGGCCACCAGCCTCGCTATGACGACATCTTTGAGCGCAGCCACCACGTCCTGAGGGAGGACGACCCCACGGCCCAGCTGATCCGCCAGCGCCTGTCCGGGCTGCAGGAGCTGTGGGAACAGATCAAGAAGGAGACACAGAACCGTCACCTCCGCCTGGACGAGGCCCGCCAGGCCCAGCAGTACTACTCTGATGCCGCCGAGGCAGAGGCCTGGATGAGTGAGCAGGAGCTGTACATGATGTCTGAGGATAAGGCCAAGGTGAGGCGGTGATGTTCTTTCGTGTGTTCATCCAGAATTAAAGCCTAAATCCTCCTTAAATCTTTGACATGTAATAAAACTGACAAAATTGTCCTTTACTAACTACTTTTTTGTCCTTTCAGGATGAGCAGAGCTCTGTCGCCATGCTGAAGAAGCATCAGATCCTGGAGCAGGCGGTGGAGGACTATGCCGACACTGTCCACCAGCTGTCCAGCACCAGCCGAGGCCTGGTGGCTGCTGGACACCCCGACAGGTGAGGTGGAGACCCGGTAAATTACCTACGTGGGAAGTCATAAAATTCTAACGCTTCCTTCTCGCCTTTCCTGCAGCGAGCGCATCGGCATGCGTCAGTCTCAGGTGGATAAGCTGTATGCCGGGCTGAAGGACTTAGCCGAGGAGCGGCGAGGGAAGCTGGATGAGCGTTTCCGTCTCTTCCAGCTCAACCGGGAGGTGGATGACCTCGAGCAGTGGATTGCAGAGAGGGAGGTGGTGGCCGGGTCGCATGAGCTGGGCCAGGACTATGAACACGTCACCGTCAGTACAGCTCCCATCATGCACAACACTATATTGACTGTTTTTATTAGAGTTGCTGAGACCCAGCACGAGCCCTTAATTGTCTAAGAAAAGCTAGGAATTATTAAGTTGATTTTTCTTTAAAAATTTGAAATCGTTGAGATGTTTTTGGACCCGGACTAGTAGCACACTAAGTCTACCACATGCCTTAGTAACTGAAATCCCAGACTAGCCCCAAATTGTCTTAAGATTAGCTCGGCATTAATGACAACTGAAGTTTTTTTATTTACTCATGATTGTTTGTCTGCCTTCCCTTCAGATGCTGCAGGAGCGCTTCAGAGAATTTGCACGTGACACAGGGAACATTGGCCAGGAGCGCGTGGACGCCGTCAATCGGCAGGCCGACGAGCTCATCAACTCAGGCCATGGCGACGCCGCCACCGTAGCTGAGTGGAAGGATGGCCTGAACGAGGCGTGGGCTGACCTGCTGGAGCTGATCGACACGCGGACGCAGATCCTCGCTGCCTCCTATGAGCTCCACAAGTTCTACCATGACGCTAAGGAGGTCCTCAACCGCATTCTGGACAAGCACAAAAAGCTGCCGGAAGAGCTGGGCCGAGACCAGAACACGGTGGAGACGTTGCAGAGGATGCACACAGCCTTCGAACACGACATCCAGGCCCTGGGAACACAGGTATGGTCACAGATACGGAAGGAGCAATGGTAACCAACTGCAACTGGTACCAGGGACCAGAAATGATAACCAACCGAAACTGGTATCAGGGTCCAGAAACAATAACCAACCGCAACTTGTACCAGGGACCAGAAACAGTAACCAACTGTAACTGATACCAGGGACCAGAAATGGTAACCAACCGTAACTGGTACCAGGGACTCGAAACCGTAACAAACCGCGACTGGTACCAGGGACCATTAACCTTTTGAGTGTGTCTGTTGCCGAATTGCGACATAACTCCTAGTGGTCAAGAGTGGTAAATATTTTTTGTCAATAAAATAGTTCAGATTTCCAAGGCTATAACTTGAAAGTGGTAAGAGATAATGGCTTACTGTCAATAAGAAAGATGTAAAATATGTCAAGTTTCAGATAGGAATAAATTTACACATCTAATTTGCATAATGTTGCGGCACCTCTTTATAGTCCATAACTCAGTCAAAACTGAACTTTGGACGCATTTAAACAAAGGATGGTTCAGTCTTTTTGACGCCATTTTTTGTACAGAGGTACCTCATCTTATCTTCAAAGTATATGAACAAGAAATCAATACATTTAAAAAAAACCCAACAGAAATAAGTCACTTACTGTTGACAAAGGGGGGCGGGCTGGCTGGCTGGCGTGGTCGCTGCATTTTCACCTATCATGGTCCATATTTTGCGTTATGTCGGTCATTTAAAGTCTGTACCACATCTACAAAGTCTTATGATTATCCCACATAAATTTCGCTTGTATCCTGCGGCTATTTTCCCCATACAAAGCCGAAAAAGTGACGGTGACCGATTGTGGCCATATTAGCTTTCTGGGCTAAATGCTAAAAACAAGAAAAGGAAATGAGGAGCTCTTCTTCTTAGTTATATTACGTGTCATCCACTGAGTCCTCCAACGGATGTCTGCCACCTTTTGAAACTGGTAAATCAGTACAAGTCAGTACAAATTTCCAATGGAGGCAATCATGTCAGTGAGAAGACAGGTGCAGTGCCGCGCTCTGCCAGTAGGGGCACGTAAAATTCTCACACTCAACGGGTTAACGGTAACCAATTGCAACTGGTACCAGGGACCAGAGACAGTAACCAACTGGTATCAGGGACCAGGGCCGTTTCTGCCTATAATGCAAAGTACACAAAGGTTTTTCTCATAAAGTTACAACTTTTTTTAAATGAAACTTTTTTTCCTTGTAATGTGCAGTTTTTCTTGAAGATTTGCAACTTTTCTCATAAACGTGCAACCTTTCTTGAAGATTTGCAACTTTTCTCATAAATTTGCAACTTTTTTCTTGTAGATTTGCAAGTGATTTGCAACTTTTTTCTTGTAAATGTACAACTTTTCTTTTTTTCTTGTAGATTTGCAACTTTTTTTTCTTGTAGATTTGCAACTTTTTTCTTGTAGATTTGCACTTTTTTCTTGTTGATTTGCAGCTTTTTTCTTGTAAATGTACAACTTTTCTTAGATTTGCAACTTTTTTCGTTGATTTGCAATTTTTTTCTTGTACATTTGCAACTTTTCTTATAAATGCAACTTTTTTCTTGTAGATTTGCAACTTCTCATAAATGCAACTTTTTTCTTGTAGATTTGCAATTTTTTTCTTGTAGACTTACAACTTTTTTCGTTGTAGATTTGCAGCTTTTTTCTTGTAAATGTACAACTTTTCATAAAGATTTGCAACTTTTTACTTGTCAATTTGCAACTTTTTTTATTGTAGATTTGCAACTTTTTTCCCTTGTAGATTTGCAATGTTTTCCTTGTAAATTTGAAACTTTTTTCCCTGTAGATTTGCAACTCTTTTGTAGATTTGCAACTTTTTTCTTGTCTATTTGCAAATTTTTTCTTGTAAATGTACAAGTTTTGTTAAAGATTTGCAACTTTTTTCTTGTAGATTTGTAGCTTTTTCACTTGTAGATTTGCAACTTTTTTCCCTGTAGATTTGCAACTCTTTTGTAGATTTGCAACTTTTTTCTTGTTGATTTGCAGCTTTTTTTGTAAATATGCAACTTTTCTTAAAGATTTGTAACTTTTTCCTTGTAGATTTACAACTTTTTTCCTTGTAGAGTTGCAGCTTTTTTTCCTTGTAGATTAGCAACTTTTTTTTTCTCAAATGGGCAACTTTTCTCAAAAATCTACACTATTTTTCTTGGCAGTGAGCAACTTTTCTTGTAAATGTGCAACTTTTTTGTCATAAATTTTCCAGTATTTTTCTAATTAAATTCCTGTCTGTGTAACTCTTAAATCACTCGGATCTCAGACAGTCAGATGGATTTATTTTCTGCCTGACCTCTGTTGATCCTGTTTGAAAACAGCTTTAACTTTTTTTCACGCAGGTGCGGCAGCTTCAAGAAGACGCTGTTCGTCTGCAGTCGGCGTACGCTGGAGACAAAGCTGATGACATCCAGAAGAGAGAAGGAGAGGTGAGAGTCAGCAATATATTATACAGATATTTCATCTTTACCTTGGTTCTCCATTTTCACATTTTCCCCTACCTGCTCGATTTTATTGAAGCTAAATTACTGCTAAAGACCCTGCAAATTTAGGAGAAAAACCTCACAAGTTTATAAGGAAGAAGTTGGTCTAAACCAGGGGTCACCAACCTTTTTGAAACCAAGAGCTACTTCATGGGTATCGAGTCATGTGAAGGGCACCAGCTTGACACACTCCTCTAAAATAACAAATTGTGTGTGTGTGTGTGTGTGTGTATATATATATACACACATAAAAAAATAATTATCAATAACTTAGTGGGTAACAGACAAGATCAATATTCAACACTTTATTTTTATTAATCTCAGCAGTTGTTCAGATGATCCCTTCTACATTTCATAAAAAAAATGTCCAGTTTTCACCAGTCCCTTTTAACCATAAAAAACTAAACCCTTTTAATTCATGAACTATGTTGAACCATGTTTGAAAAAGTTATGCAACATTTAAGAAAAATCAGCTTTCATATTAAATAAATCTTATCACATTTTTAACTGAACAAATCTGCTGCAGTTCTGCTCAAAATCTGTTACATTTAATAAACACACTTTTGTGTGTTCTTCTTCACTGGAATTACACTACCGTTCAAAAGTTTGGGGTCACTTAGAAATATCCTTATTTTTGAAAGAAAAACACTTTTTTCAATGACGATAACTTTAAACTAATCACAAATACACTCTATACATTGCTAATGTGGTAAATGACTATTCTAGCTGAAAATGTCTGGTTTTTGGTGCAATATCTACATAGGTGTATAGAGGCCCATTTCCAGCAACTATCACTCCAGTGTTCTAATGGTACAATGTGTTTGCTCATTGCGTCAGAAGGCTAATGGATGATTAGAAAACCCTTGTGCAATCATGTTACGTCTGTAATGCTGTAATTGTTGCAAATGGAGGATTCTTTGACGAAAGCAAAGTTTGAAGGAAAAAATTATTATTTCAAATACAAATCATTATTTCTAACCTTGTCAATGTCTTGACTATATTTTCTATTCATTTTACAACTCATGGTGGTAAATAAGTGTGACTTTTCATGGAAAACACAAAATAATTGTCTGGGTGACCCCAAACTTTTGAACGGTAGTGTATATCCATACAGTTCTTGCCAAGAATCATGCTTGAGCAACCAGCACTGTCCTTTCATGAGAAGAAACTAAACAAGCACTGAGAGTGCTTATATGCACGGTGGCGCAGTGGTTAGCACCGCGGCAGCAGTTTACCCTCGGCCGGGGGATCGCGGATTCGATCCCTGCCCCCGGCCAACAGTGATCTGTGTGGAGTTTGCATGTTCTGGTGGTGCATGTTCTCGTTTTTCATGCAAAAACATGCAGGTTAGGGAGTTAAGGGGCGCTTGCGCACGCAGCGGCTGGTGGCTTGTTACCGGACTGCAGAACAAATCTACCTACTGGTACAAGATAAGTCCAAAAAAACCCCACCAAAACAGTGGGTAGTGAAGTGGCGCTTCGCCATCGCCCCACAAATGAAATACACGCAGCTTCCTTTCACGGTAGTAAAAAAGAACTCTTCCTCCCGCTCACTTTGAAAATGATAAATTTTCTGTCTTTTTTTTGCCATGTTTTTGGGCTTGGAAACCGCACTTCGCCCACCATCTTAACTGCCCGCTAGCTTACGCTCCACAAGCGCGAAGGTTTTGTCATGCGCACAATACTGACCTTTGAACTAGGTCAGAGTTCACCTTAACTTTACGTATAATAAACATATTTTCATTTTTTTTATTTTTAAGACATTGTCATTTTAAAATCTATATAAATGCAAGTGTGATTTTAAAAAATATAAAAAATATAAAAAATTACATCTGCAGCTCACTTGCGAGTTGTGCTATTTTTAGAACAGGCCTGCGGGCGACACATGTGGTCCCTGCGGGCGACATGGTGCCCGCGGGCACCGCGTTGGTGACCCCTGGTCTAAATTTTCAGGGGATTTGTCCATAAACTCAGTGTTTTTGATGTTTGACTTCCTGTTTGTCCGTTTCCTCCCCGTCTATCCAGAAGAGAAACAGAGAGGTGAGGAAAAATGAATGAATAAACAAATGAAAACCAAAAATATCAGCTTGGCATCAGTTTGGCTGCAGTTTTTTTTTTTTTCTCCGCTTAAACCTGGAGTCGGCAACCTCTACTGTGGAAACGGCAATTCTGAAACAATTTTGTCCCCCCAAAAAACAAAGCATTATGACAAAAAGTCACAAATCTATGAGAAAAATATTAAAGATTTTACAGGATTTTTTTTTAACAGGAAAATTCCAAGTTTAAGCGAAAGAAATCCAGATTAACTTTTGGGGGGGGGGGTCAAAATTTGTTGAAATTCAAGTATTTACATGAAAAATTCATACATTTTTGAGGGACCAGAAGGGAAGTTTCCAATGTTTAATATAGAGAATTTTAAAATAGTTATTTTTTTCTTAAAAATCTGCATTTTAAACCGTAATGGTGCATTCAGACCAAACGGGAAGGGTAGTGTCTCACAGGGTGGCAAATGCCAAGGAACGTGGCCATTTTTAGATTTGGCAATTCTCAAGGTCACCAACGATTTTATCGTAAAGGGTCTTAAAACAATTGCTAGTGTTTACTACCGGGCAAAACATAAAGGACTTTAGCAAACGCTTACAACTATTTTGCAGCTGTTCACAGGAAATAAATAAATTTGCAAGTTTGTTTTTTTTTGCGGGGGGGGGGGGGGTAAATTTGCGACTTTTTGAGGGCAAATGTGCGACTTTTCTCTGGCAAATGTGCAACTTTTTCTGGGTAAATGTACGACTTTCCACGGGTAAATGTGTGACTTTTCTCACCCAAATTTGCGACCTGTTGCAACAATTTGCAAACTGTTGGCAAGCTGTTTTGTGCCCCAGCATTCACAGCTCCATGAGTTACATACAGAGTTGATAGAAAGACGCAAACATGCACATTCACTCCAGGCAACACGAATACACACAAACTGGTGTCCGCGAGAGTTGGGTTTTGTTCACCTCAGGCTAAAAATTTGTTTTGATGCTTGGTCGAGTTGCGATTCCACCATTACAGGAAGTGAGTATCAACTAGTTTGAAAATGAGACCGCCATTCACCACAGACAGATGGACCAGCACGCCACAGCTGAGACGGCTACTCTGTAGTTTTCAACCCGTGATATCCTGCTAGGCTGCTAACCATCTGCTATTGAAGGCTAGCAGCTCCTGAAACTGGACACCAGTCCGCTTGTTTAGTGCTGAAACCAGCCGACATCAGGATGCAGTTTCTGGAGGAGGCAGTGACAGTTTCCCAGCTCTGGATATATTATACATTATAGTTTTATTATTCCCAGAGTGAAATTCACGTGTTAATCTAAATTCTGGAAGCTGTACTCACACAAGTAAAGCAATGCAAGCTTTTGCTTCACGTTTGGTCAGAACGCACCGTTAAATTGAAGATGAAACAGAATAACCAGGAATGTCAACATAGTTGTAGGAAAATTTTCTCTAAAAAAATTTGTGACTTTTCTTGTAAATTTGCAGATTTTTTTCATACATTTTTTACATTTTCACTGATTTTGTCGCGAATTCGCATCAATCCAAAAAAATAAAACAAAAACGAAAAAACAATGATTTTCAATTATGAAAAAAATAAAAAATAAAAAAAATAAAAAAAAATTTTTGTTCACAATTGGAAATAAATTCAGGCGTCAAGGGGTTAAATGTGATGCTTTTTATGGAAATATGCAACTTTATTATAATTTAGGATTTTTGCTTGTAAATCATTTTTTTAATTGTAAAGATTTTTAATTTTTTTTAAATAAATTTTCAAGTTTTCCCCCATTTTTTTTTTTAAATCAAAGTCCATGGGAACCACTGCTTTTGAACCAAAGAGCCTCTTGTGGCTCCAGAGCCGCAGGTTGCAGACCCCGCTGCCCTGACTAAAATGTTGGTAAAGCTTCGTAACATTTTAGTCGTCAGCAGGCAGCTCTGGTTTAGCTGCTGAAATGCTGATTTGCAAACACTGGTAAGGTTTGTTTGTTTTTAACTTTCTCAGATCTCTTTAAGCTGCTAGAACTTTTTGGGGGAACTCTTTCAGGAACTACATTATCACCACATTTCCACCGTTCTTCTTACTGAGGCAAATTTTCTTGTAAATGTGCTACTTTTTTAACATAAACGTGTGCCTCTTCTCTCATACAACTTGTAAATATTTAACTTAAGCAAATTTTTACATCATAAATTTGTGACTTCTAAATTTTGTGACTTTAAGTGTTGTGAATTTGTGACATTTTCCTACAAATTTACGTTCTTCTAATACTAAATTTTACTGTATAGTAAATTTGTGGCTTTTTTTCCCCAATATAAATTCATAACATTTGTCATAATTTGTTTTTTTTTTTCTTGAAAAGAAGAACCACGGGTTTTAGGTCGTCTACATGAAGGTCCCAGTACTGTCAGACTGTACCTGCTCTGAAGTAGGAACTAAGAGTTCCTGAAAGGGTATTTTGTAGGGCGCTAAAACAGTTCCTGGTACTTTTTGATGGGGAAAAAAAAAATGGGAACTATAAAAGTTCATGGTTGGGAACGCTCATTCAGAGAACCAGATTGAAGCCCCGCCCACCTGGGCATCTGAGAAGGTTAAAAAAGCTAAACGTACATGTAGTTTGCAAATGCAAAACTGACATTTTTAGCTTTTTTAAGCTATGCTATAGAAGCTGTTAGCATCGTCGCCTGAAGACAATTTGTTTCGGACCAGAGGTGGGTGGGAACTAGCTACTTTTCCACTTAACAGTTTCATTGTAGGATACTTTTTACACATATGAGAGTAAATTTATTAGGATTTGTGAAATCCTGAACTAGGCCCCAACTGTCAAAATAGGTGACATAACTGAGGCTACCTTAGGGTCCCTTTACACGACATGGAGACCATTGAGAGATCGAGGCAATTTTTGAGCCTTGGGATTGTTTGAGAGATCCTTATGTGTTTTGGACTGAATCAAAACTTTGTGGCGATCATTGAAGATCACGGATAGATCAAAATCATCCAGATCTCTTAATGATCTCCATCCCTGTGTAAAGGGGGTATTATAAATTTGAAGTTTTAGGATGTTATTGGACCTGGACTCAAAGCATCTTGATTCTGTTGCACAGACGTGTCAGTGCACCGTTCTTTAATAGCTGCCTTATTTAACGTCATGAAATCCCAGACGAGACCCCAGTTGTCTCCAGCTAGCTAAGGGTTATTGGACCTGGATGTTCTTGGATGTTCTGGAGTTTCAGCGTGCGTGTCAGTGGCACTTTTCTTTAATAACTTATTATGCTTTGTGACATACTAGACTAGCCCTCAATCGTCAAACTAGCTAGACAACATAGCCTACATACCCTCTTTTGAATTCTTGGATGGAATATGGGTGGGCAATATAAGCTGCGGCTTCAGCCAACACCCATTTCGGATAACATATGTTGAACTGTATAATCAGAGGAGTTATTGTCTAATTTGACCTTGTTGGATTTTCTTTCCCCCTTTGTTATATTATTCTGTTTCTTTTAATCTGTACTTTTAATCTATCCGAAATAAAGATTGATTGATTGATATATGTTTAATAAATATTATATTTATGTGTTGAATATGAATATAAGTTTTTAAGAGATACTTTCTTAGTCATGTTTGAGATTTGGTGAGTATTTTTACTTTAACCTGGGTAACTAATATTGCAAGGTAGTATTACTTTTACTTGAGGGCTCGACCCGACCCACCTCTGACCTTTGAGTCTTTGAGTAAATTTGTGACTTCTCTTGCTTTTAAATGTGTAACTTTTCTTAGTGAAATTTGTGACTTCCTTCACATAATTTTGCAACTTTTCTCACATAATTGTGACCAGCCATGGAAAAACCCAGCAGCAAGTCGGCCTGACGTGATTCCTAAAAAAAACAAATACTTTTTTTTTTTTTTAATTTGTGATTTTCGTTTTTTTTTTGCAAAATATGCTAGTTGAAATCATGAAGAAGCTACGCCATGCTTCAAATAACTTTACATTTGAAATAGAGTAGTTTCAGAGGGAAATATCTGCGAGAGCGCTTCTTAGTTTTGGGAGCGTGGATACCACAGCTGATTTACATGTCCGGTTTGTTTAGCTGTTCACACGTCTTTGTTATTCATTCTGGCCAATCGGCAGCACCTTCAGGGAGAAGCACATGGCTGCTTTTCTCGGGTAAATTTGTGATTTCTCTCAAGTAAATTTGCAGTTTTTCTTGAGTAACTGCGACTTTTCTCAGGTAAATTTGTGACCTTTTTGAAGTAAATTTGCAACTTTTCTCAGGTAAATGTAGAATGTTCCTCATGTAAATCTGTGACTTTTCTCAGGAAAATTTGTGGCTTTTCAAGTAAATTTGTAACTTTTTTCAGTTAAATGTAGAATGTTCCTCACGTAAATTTGTGACTTTTCTCGGGTAAATTTGTGACTTTTCTTAAACGGGGAACCCTTCTCATGTGAATTTGTGACTTTTTACACTTAACGTTTCAACTTTTCTCCTGTAATTAACAACTGTCTCACTTAAATTTATGACTTATGAATTTAAGACTCTTCTCACCTAAATTTGCAGCTTTTATCATTTGAATGTGTTATCATGTTTAATGTGTAAATGTATCACTGTTCCATCTTTTTTTCTTCACTCAAATCTTTGACTAAGTCCTGTTAAATCTTCAGCCTATCCACACGTGTCCCCTGGGTTTTGAGTTTTCTGACCCTGGCTCGTCTCTCTGGTGTTTTTCGTGTTTTCCTCTTTACTCTGGTCAGGTCCTGGAGGCCTGGAAGAACCTGCTGGAGG
This sequence comes from Pholidichthys leucotaenia, assembly GCA_020510985.1. Taxonomy (NCBI): domain Eukaryota; kingdom Metazoa; phylum Chordata; class Actinopteri; order Cichliformes; family Pholidichthyidae; genus Pholidichthys; species Pholidichthys leucotaenia. The sequence continues at coordinate 265,864,726 of CM035841.1, read as the reverse complement.
CAGCAGAGGCTCGGCGGGTGAAGCTGGTCGACACTGGGGACAAATTCCGCTTTTTCAGCCTGGTCAGAGACCTAATGCTGTGGATGGAGGATGTCATCCGCCTCATCGACGCCCAGGAGAAGCCCCGGTAGGATTGTGGGGGGTTCAGCCTGGGGCTCCAGAGGCCAGAACAAAGCTACAAAAATTAGAGAAAAATGAGCACATGAATGTGAAAAGTTCCACAAAATCGGAAGAAAAATGAAGTGGACAGAGTCTTAAATTTATGTGGAAAATGTTCTTTTACAAGAAATAAAAAGCTTGATGATGCCGTTAATGGAAGATGTCATCCACCTGATCAAGGCAGAGGATGAGGCTCTTCAACCTGTGGCTCCAGGGCCACTTAAGGCCCCTTAGACCTTAAACAGTCATGCCCTGTAACAAAGACAAAAAATTATGATGAAAAAACTTAAAGGCGCACTCCAGCGGCTCTAAAGCCACCTCAACCACAAATGTGTATTGCCCAAAATAGTATATTGTGGCTTTTTACCCACATAAAATCTTTCATTGCTTTAGAATTGCTTAGAGATTTTAAATCTTGCACCTACTTAAGTATGCGCAGATCTATGAATATTCTAATTAGCAGCCTGCAGGGCTTGCACATGATTGGTTGCTGCAACTCCTGGTGGGTGGGCTGCTGGTCTGTTCAAGATGCTTCCAGACATCAAAGTTTTTTGCCTATGTCTTCAAAAGTAAAAAGCGAAACATTTTTCTGAAAACGGTCGAGGCGAGAGATATACAGTCATGAAAAAATTAGGACACCCCATTAAATATTCAGTTCTTTAGCGACTGGAACAGTTAAAGGGTGGTCAAGGCCCCTAGTGGTCAAGAGTGCTAAAAAGTTTTTGTCAATAAAATAGTTCAGATTTCCAAGGCTATAACTTGAAAGTTGCAAGAGATAATGGCTTACAGTAATTTGAAAGATGTAGAATATGATCCAAAGTTTCAGATAGGAATAAATTTATGCATCTAATTTGCATAATGTCACGGCAGCTATATAAATTACAAAGTGGACTTTGGACACATTTACACAAAGATTGGTTTGTTTTTTTGACACCATTTTGCCTACAGGGGTATGTTTTTATCTAATCTTCAAAGTATATGAACCAGAAAATCAATAAAATGTAAATAAAAACCCATATATTCGTCTCTTACCTGTTGCTGGGGGGGGGGGGGGGGGCTCGCTCGCTCACGTGACTGGTCTGTTTTCGTCCATTGTGGTCGTTGTTTTGCGTTTGCTTGGTCATTTACACTCTTTACCACATCTACAAACTCTTATGATTATCCAACGTGAATTTCGTTTGTATTACGCTGCTATTTTTCCTGTTTGATGCATTTTTCCAGTGAGAATCCATGACGACATGGGCGCCGCCATCTTGGTGTTGTGAGCTCAGTTTTTCATCCATCATGGTCGTTGTTTTGCGTTTGTTCAGTCATTTACACCCTCTAGCACATCTACAAACTCATGATTATCCCATGTGAATTTCGTTTGCATTACGCGGCTATTTTTCCTGTATGATGCAGTTTCAGTCAGAATCGCCGCCGCCATGACCGATCGTGGCGGCAGCCACATTGGTGTTGTGAGCTCAAAGTGGAAAAAGGAAGAATAATAATGAGGATTTCTTCTTCTTTGCTGTATTCCATGTCAGCCATGATTCCTCCGGCACGTGTCTGCCGCCTTCTGAACTATCAGATCAATAAAGATCAGTACAAATTCTCAGTGTAGTCAGGGGACGTCAATAAGTTGACAGGGGCAGTTGCTGTGCTGTGCCACTGGGGGCACGCGACCCATCCGTGCAGTGTGGACAGTTAAGAGGGTAGAGAAATGTTCACGTCTATGTCTAACCTTGTTTTTGTTTTTATTTGCATTTTTTAACATTTATATTTTAGCCATTTTAAGTGGGAATGAATGTGGGGGTGTCCTAAAAAAGATGGGGGGTGTCCTAATTTATTCCTCACTATTTGTTTGGAATTACATTTTACAGAAAATTTGAAAAAAAGTCTAATTCATTTTTAATTGTTAAGTTGTATTACATGAATCTCCCAGTATTTTTAACATTGATATTAAATATCCATATGTCCAAATATGTTTAAAAAAACACACAGGCTTATACAGGGTGTCCTAATTTTTTCACATGACTGTATGTGTAGTTGCCAAATATGCGTTTACTTTTTACAAACAACCAACCCCCCCCCCCCCCACTCAGTCGCCAGTGGACGGCGGGGGGGGGGGGGGATTTGAATGTGGCTGCTCTCAGCTCACAGTGTGGCACCCTGTCTGCTGGCGAAGTGAGCCAAGAGCAGCTTGATTTGAATGTGGCTGTGCAAGACCGCAGCCACATTCATATTACCTCTGCCTCTCTCCGCTCTCTCTCCCTGCTGCTACCCCAACCTGCTCTGCCTCAATCCCGGTGATCCTTGGCTCCTCCCTCTTCCCCCAAGGTAGCCAAGAGTATCTGTCTGATTGGTTAATGTTATAGCCAACCATGCTAAGCAGGAATAATTATGTAGCTACTAACCGTCTGTCCAAATCTGATTTTTTTTTTTTTTTTTTGGGGGGGGGGGAGTGGAGCTTAAGCAGACATTGACAGCAGAAAAACACATACTTGAGTTTGGAATGTTTTTGCTCTTGATATGTCTTGTAAATCACAAGAAACATGTTACAGACATGTTAACAACAGAAAAAAACAAGTTTTGTCAGAGTGTCACTTTAAAAACTTTTACAAAAATAAATTCAAATGTATAAAAAAAGCACACATTTATTTATTTTTTAAATGAAATTTGTTAAATGCTAAATTTTGGAAAGGAAAAAGGTTCCAAATTGGCCAGAAAAAAATGTAAATTAAGAAAATGTCACATTTAACCTTTTAAAGGAATACTCATTGAAAATCCTAAAATAAGCATATTATTACCTCCACTGAAAGCTGACAACATAATAAACATGAATGTAGATAAGATAAGCCTTTATTAGTCCCACAATGGGGAAATTCCAGGATTGCAACAGCACAGGGATAGTAACACTCAGAGCAACAATCAGAAGGCAAGGGGGAAAAAAAAAAAAAAAAAAAAAAAGCAAGCAAGAGCAGCTAATATACATATGTACATATTACTATAAATGTATATATATACACACAGACACACAGTGTAGAGCATTGTAGCTGGATGGGATAAATATATGAGTATATAAACACACAGTACGGAGCATTGCAGCTGGATGGAATAAATATGTAAATATATAAACACAGTGCGGAGCAATGTAGCTAGATGGAATAATATGTAGATATATAAACACACAGTACGGAGCATTGCAGCTAGGTGGAAAAAAAAATGTAAATATATAAACACACAGTGCGGAGCATTGTAGCTAGATAGGATGAAACAGCACAACCGTCTACTTAGTTATCCTACATGGTATGATTATGTGCCCATACATATTCTCACCCTCCGTAGCTACCGGTATTTTCCTAGTTGTATGCCGGAGGAGACCATTGTGTAAGTCTATTGCATCTTTTGCATTCAAAAAAACCCCCAAAAAACTATTAGGTTGTTACGTCTTTTGTATGAATGTAGTACTTTTGTAGCCTTAATTTCACCTAGAAAGAAAAGAAATTGAATTTTTTCCATTCATTCTGTGCACCCACGTTGAGGCTCTGACTTCCATATTTGCCGACTGACTTTAGTGACGTCACAAGCTGAACAAAGTAAAAAGTTCAGCGTCTCCAGTGGATAGAACCCACACTCTTGATTATGCATCGAAATTGTAGAATAAACGAATATCGCAGACAATAGACCTTGTGAAGATTTTGATCACTCGGTAACGAGATAATTGTCACCGCTAGCATGCAGGATATGAAGCAAAAATGATGATCGACTTGTCTAAAAATCATCCCCATCAATAAAGCACATATATTTGAAGAGTAAGATCTACCCTTGCTAAAAACATAATTTGGTATTAAAATAAACACTCTAGTTTCTCTAAAATCTGATGAATAATTTTGGCTCAGTTGCTGATCGCTCAGGGATGTTTATACACATATATATTTTTTAATTTAGAGAGAAGACTGTCACAAAGTGAATTTCTAAATTTTCTATAATATAAAAGTAAGACAAGAAACATCAATAAATACATTTACACGTACCAGTTCACAGTGTTGTCACGGTTAAGCCGCGTCTCGTCTTGGTTCATCATCACGGTGGTGGCACACCAACTTGGGTTGCTCCGCTCTGATCCAGTGGCTCACACGGGACCGAATGGTTGCTGTGGGGTTCATGTCGCTGGGGCTCGAAGGTGAAGGAGGGACCGCCGGTGGAACTCGGACATCAGTTTGGTGGAAGTTTTAAAAGTGGCTTCAGCCGGTGGCACAGTGAGGGAGGAGCAGCCGGGCAGGAGGACTGGAGCTAACAGCTAACAGGCAGGGAGCAGCTGGATGGTAAAAAACCTTCGGGACGGATTAAAGAGAAACTCACCATCCGGCTGTCTTGGACCCAGTTCATGCAGGTAAGCTGCAGGGAGTCGGGGGCTGCCACTGCAGCGTTAGGACTAGTTTGGTTTTTGTCTTTGGCTTCAGGGTCAAAATCTCCCAAATCTCTGTCATTATCGCTGTCTGCTAAATCACTTTCTTCCTCTTTGTTGGTATCCACTTTGAAACTCAGATCAAGAAGAAGAAAAGAAGAAACCATCACTTTTGCTGACATTTTTCTTTCTCCGGATCACAATTTATTCCAAAAAATTTTAGTAGATTTAGATTTAGTATACTTTATTGATCCCCAGAGGGGAAATTGAGGGCATCCACCACCTGGATGGATGAAGCAGCCACGATACGGCGCCATCCCTTAACCATTCACACACACATTCACACCTAGGGCCACTTTAGAGTCTCCAATTAACCTAACCTGCATGTTTTTGGCATGTGGGAGGAAACCGGAGAAATCCCGGAGTAAACCCACGCAAACACGGGGAGAACATGCAAACTCCACACAGATCACTGTTGGTCGGGGGCTGGGATCGATCCCACGATCCCCCGGCCAAGGGTAAACTGTGCTGCCACAGTGCTAACCACTGCGCCACCGTGCAGCCCATGGTGATATTTGAGGAAATTATATCATTTTCTGCATAAATATACTAAATTCGGCCTAATTAAGATCAGTAAATTTCCCCTTTAAAAACTGTAGATTTGAGGAAAATAGACATTTATAGATAAAAGTTGCAAATAATTTTTTATTAGAGTATTAAATTGTAAATTTGAGAAAATCAAATTTACTTTTCTCATCAATTTATGTTAAAATGTTTATATGTTTAGTGGCTCCATTGTAGTTTTTTTTTTTTTTTTTGTCACAACAGAATTTATTGTAAATTCACCAGTATTAAAGCATGCTGTTGTTGCTGATGGTGTGGTTTTGGTGTCTTTTTTTTTTTTTGGTTTTTTCCAGGGACGTGTCATCAGTGGAGCTTCTGATGAACAACCATCAGGGCATCAAAGCCGAAATTGATGCGCGGAACGACAGTTTTACCGCCTGTATCGAGCTGGGTAAAGCCCTGCTGGCCCGGAAACACTACGCTTCAGAGGAGGTAACACTGCAAACTGAACTGTTTACCCACAAGCAGGGGTCTGCACTCTGTGGCTCCAGGGTCATGCGTAAATAAACTGTACACTTTAGGAACACATATTGTTATGACAGTTGGTTCTAACCAAGCAATCTGATTGGGCAATAGTGATTCCAGGAGTGACGATATTCCCCGATAATCACTATCAGACATTTCACAGAATATGTATCACTTTGGCCTCTTATAATATGTGACAATTGTCATACTGTGTTGGATACCTTAATGTCGCTGTTTGAAAAGAGATGGTCCTAAAATTTCACACTTCCATGACCTGGAAGTCTTTCCCTTGTAAACATCCAGCAAAACAAAATAGACGAGCTAGAGTTGGATTTATCATCTTGATTAGCCAACTGTGATACCTTTGTGGTGATGGACTCTCTTTCATCTGAAAATGTTAAGAAAAAGTGAGTGAAGTGCATAGATACTAACACTTACTGTACATGTGCCTAAGCTAAATGGTTGTTAGCCCCTAGTCGCTATCCACACTGGCATGACTACAGGGGAGGAAAAATGGACGACCTGAAGTTGGATTTGCCAACCCAATCACAGACTCATCATCCCTCTGTGGTGATGACATAATTGTGGTGGTTGTGTAAAGGACTCCCTTACCACAACTAACTAGCCAGCGGCCCGAGTCACATGACCCACAAACCTACTCAACAAGTGGAGGGTGTATAAACACCAATTTCTGCTCTGGATGATATTTAATGTGGTTACATGTGTGCGAAGTGACAATAATCCTATTCTTTTCTATATTGTACTCATTGAGGTGTTTGCAACAGTTAACTGGATACATTTAGAAAGAAAAATAACCAGTTAAACAAACAAATCATAATGTTTTGTCCTCTGTTGCTGCCATTTAATAATCTGTGCTGTGGAACTGTTATATAAAAGCAATATTACACTGTTTTTTGTCAACAGATCAAAGAAAAGTTGTTACAGCTGACAGACAAGAGGAAAGAAATGATTGACAAGTGGGAGGATCGATGGGAGTGGCTTAGACTGGGTGAGACATCCTAACATCAAATATTCTGTTTTATCTTCAGAGTTTACTTACTAACAAGCTTTTTTTGAATTTCCACCTTCATTTGCATCAATTTGCAGCTTGATTTTTACAGTTCTCTCTCATAAAATTCTCTGAAAATTTGCAAATTCTGTTGAGGCCTCTTAGTTTTTGCAGCTTTTTTTTCAGAAATGTCTTTTTTTTTTCCACAATATTTTTTATTGAACCTTTTTTTTTTTTTTTTTTTACAAACATAGCACACACAGTCAGACACTAACACAAAAGTAATTTAAAAATTAAAAAGAACAATAACAAAAAAAAAGTAATAAAAACGACAACAGCCATTAACAAACATAAGTCAACAACAATGCTCCTCTGTTTAGTCTAGGTAATCTGTTACATAAGAATACATAATATACATTCACCAGCTTGGAATTTGCAAGGTCCACACATATCATTCACCTTCTTCTTCAGAAGTTATGTTTAATTTCTTTATATAATCAATGAAAGGTCTTCATATATTCTCAAACACATTTTCCTTTGATTTCAGTATATAATTCTTTGTAGTGGAAGGTTTGTTAACATCTGTCTTAACCACTGAGTCACATCTGGTCTATGAGTCTTTTTCCACAATAGTGCAATACATTTTTTGGCATTAAGCAAACTGAGGTCTATGAATGCTCTTTCACTCTTATTAAAATTAGGTTTTTCTGGATACAGACCCAACAAAAAGAGTTTCGGGTTCAAAGTGATTTGTTTTGAAATTATTTTTTCAATTGTTACCCTCACCTCTTCCCAAAACATTCTAATTTTTCTACATTCCCATAAACAGTGAAATAGGGTTCCTTTACTTTCCATACATTTTGTGCATGTATCTGGCATGTTTGTTATCTATTTAATTGCACGGTGGCGCAGTGGTTAGCACTGCGGCAGCACAGTTTACCCTTGGCCGGGGGATTGTGGGGATCGTGGGATCGTGGGTTCGATCCCAGCCCCCGACCAACAGTGATCTGTGTGGAGTTTGCATGTTCTCCCCGTGTTGCGTGGGTTTACTCCGGGATTTCTCCGGTTTCCTCCCACATGCCAAAAACATGCATGTTAGGTTAATTGGCTGTTCTAAATTGTCCCTAGATATTTGTTTCCTATAGGCCCTTAGAATAGAGAGTTAGTATTAATGAAAGCGCTTTGAGTGGTCTTTGTGACTAGAAAAGCGCTATATAAGTGCAGGTTAGTTAGTTAATTCCACTGGTGTAACATACATCCACATTAACCATTTAAAATGTATCAGTTTAAGACGTACATTTATTGATTTGGTTTGAGCTCCTGCACAAGCCATTTCCCATTGTTCCTCTGAAATTTCAATTTGCAGGTCTTCTTTCCAGTCATTCAGTCTTTTCTGAGAGTTTTCACATGAGTATAGTGTCAATGAGTTATAAAACTCTGAAATAATACCCTTTCTCTTACTATCTTTCATCAAAATTTTTTCCAAAAGTTGAATAAGTAGGTCGGGTGAGAGCATTATTTTGATTTGAACGAATAAAATTTCTAAGCTGAAGATATTTAAAAAAGTGTGTACATTGAATTTAATCCTCAGTTCTTCAAAAGACATTGTTATCTGAGCGTGACAAATATAAATCTTGAATCTCTTGAATCCCTTTTAAATTCCATACTTTAAATACAATATCCGCTCTCCCTGGTGTAAAATATTGATTACCCCATATTGGGCTAAATTGTGACAGTGAGTGTGGTTCTTTTAAATATTTTTTGGCTTCACACCATATTTTGATCATGTGCTTTACAATTGGATTTTTAACTTGTTTCTGTAATTTTTTAGCCGAGTCTGAGTATATGAATAAGGGAAGAGGTAAAGGTAAATTGTATGATTCCATTTCAGTCCAGTGAGGAAGATCATTTACTGGTAATTGGTGTTTTAGATTCTAATTGTTTAATCTGCCATGCCAATAATTTTCCTGATTTTTCACCTTGTTCATAAAAAGTTTGCTTCAATCTTAGAAGACTCGAGGCAGCTCTACTCGCTGATTTTTTTATTTATTTATTTTTTGTCATATTCAGCTCTCAGAATCAGTAATTCGTTCTCTAACTGTGGGTTACTTCCTGCATACACCTTTTCTTGAAGAATTTTTATTTTACGTTCCAATTGGACTCTCTCCTCTCGGGTCTTCTTAGATTTTGAACCTGTAACTAATAATATGCTCCCTAATAAAAGCTTTGAAAGCCTCCCACTTTATACATGTCGTTGTTTGTGTAGTATTAATATCAAAGAACTCATCTGTTTTTCTATGTACTTAACAAATTCCTCATCCTGAAGCCATTTGTGTTGAAAATGCCACCTAACTGGGCTCTTTGTCAATTTCTTATCTACATATATTAGACAGCAGGGTGCATGATCAGAGATCACAATGTTATCATAGAAACAGTTTTGAATCTTGGACCTTAATTCTGTAGAGATCAAAAAGTAGTCAATACATGAGAATGTCTTATAGGTGTTAGAATAACAACAATAGGCTTTGACTTGTGGTTTCATTTCTCTCCATATATCTAGCAATCTCAATTCTTCCATAAAGTGATTAATGGTCGTCCTACTTCCATTGTGCGTCCAGTCCAGTTGATCTATTTATACTGGGATTCAATGTACAATTAAAATCCCCTGCTATTATATGTTGCCCTGTAAGTGATGATAAAGTAAGGAATAAATTAACAAAGAAGTTTTGATCATCAATATTGGGGCCGTATAAGTTCACCAGATTTATATTTTCTAATAACAAAGATCCTTGGATAATTAGATATCTTCCAAATTTGTCTCTAATTACATTTTTCACTTGATATGGGACTGTTTTATGTATGAGAATCATAACTTCCCTAGCTCGGGATGAAAATGATGAGGTGAACACGTTACCTTGCCATCTTCTCCTAATTCTTTTTACATCCTCCTAATAGATGAGTTTCTTGTAAAAATACAATTTTTGAATCCATGTCTTTTATTTTATTCATGACTTGTTTAAGTTTTTTTAGATTTTGTAGACCTCTGCAATTCCATGAAGTTAAATTAAGCTTAACGCTTTGATCTAGGATCAATAAGGAGTTTGAGATTACCTTGCAATATGAACATACTCTTACAGAGAAGCAAAAACATGGATGATGGAACATTCATCCTACAAACTAACCAAAAACAGATTCCCTTTCCCCACACTCACGGTAATCCCCCCGAAATCAAAAAAATTCTGTCTCCCGTTATAGCTAGTGATTGTTCCACACCTGCGAGGATCAGTCAAACCACTCTCTCTTTCTCCTCTCAATCACCCTGACACTACTACTATTCTTATGACATTAACTCTCTTCTGTAGTTTTTTTCAACATAACTTCAAAGTTTTATAGCAACGTTGTACATCAGCTTTTTTTTTTTTTAATACAGTCTGTATTTTGTAGACATGTTTATGTTTCAGATCAATCAGATGTCTGTACATATGCTTAAATGTTCTACCTTTGTCATGTTCATGCTTAGCTCCCACCAGTCTCCTTTTGAATTTGCTTGGTGAGCTCCTGCGCCTCTTGAGGGGTCTTGAAGGTGTGGGTTCTCCCCTTATATGTGACCAGCAGTCTTGCCGGATGAATCACTCTGTGACGAATCCCGAGGTTGCGCAGCTCTTTGCGGGCGGGGTCGAACTGCCTCTTTAATTGTTGTATTCCTGCAGCCAAATCTGGATAGAACCGCACCTGTTGATCCTGGTATTTAATTTCCCCTTTAGCTCGCGCAGCATTGGTGACTGTCATCTTGTCTCTGTAGTTGAAGGAACTTCATAATCAGCGTCCTCGGTGGTGTTTTATCATCTCTCGGTGGGCCGATTCGGTGAGCTCTCTCTAAAACAACCGATGACTGCAGATCCGCGTTGTTCAGCGCTTCTGGAATCCACTTTTCCAAAAAGGAACATGGGTCTCGTCCCTCCGCTCCCTCCGGGTGGCCCACCAGCCTCAAATTATTCCGTCGCGAGCGGGATTCCAAGTCTAGGACGTTATCTTCCAGATGTTTCCATTTTAATTCCAGTGTTTGCAGATTAGTTTGTAGGCTGGTGATGTCATCCTCAGTGCTTGAAATTCGGAGCGCCGCCTGCAACACTCGCTCCAAACAGTCACTTATTTCTTTTCTCATTCCTTCTATCGCTGTTATAATCCCGTCAAATTTAGACGAAAACCCTGTTCTCATGGAGTTGATGGCAGTGAGCACTGCGTTTGTCCCCTCTTCAACTGTTTCCGCTCCGCCGCTGGCTCCCTCCTCCGCCATCATCGCCTCTGGAATTTTCTCTGTTTCGGCTCGAACGTGGAAGTCTGTTAGCTTGGGTTGTTTTGTCGAGTTACCTTTTCCTTTGCCTAATTTTCCAGCCTTAGTCTTTACCATATCCGCGCCAAAACGCTAGGGTGGGTTTTTGTTCCAATTAAGAGAGTTTTAGTAATTTTTTTTTTATTTAAGAGCAGAGCAGTGTGAAACACGTCTTCCTACGTGGCCGCCATAACCGGAAGTCCAGAAATGTGTCCTTTTTCCTTATATTTGCACCATTATTCACATTAACAAATTTACCTGAAGGTCTCAAATTTAAGCGAAGTTGGAAGTTTATGAAAAAGAAGTTGCACGTTTTTGTGCAAATTTAGGAGGAAGAAGTTCCAAATTTACCCCCCCCCCCCAAAAAAAGCTGCAAATTTAAAAACAAAAGTTGCAAATAGATAATATTAAAGTCACGTCTATGGAGGAATAAAAGATACCTGGAAATAAACTGTTTGAGAACTCAATAACTGTTTCTGAGTGTGTCCTAATGTAGCATCTCTGTTGTCTCAGTCCTGGAGGTCCACCAGTTCTCCAGAGACGCCGGCGTGGCTGAGGCCTGGCTGCTGGCTCAGGAGCCGTACCTGTCCAGCCGGGAGATCGGCCTGAGCGTGGACGAGGTGGAGAAGCTCATCAAACGCCACGAAGCCTTCGAGAAGTCGGCCGCCACCTGGGAGGAGAGATTTGCCGCCCTGGAGAGGCTGACCACGGTGGGGTGGGGGTGGGGGGATTAAAGCTTCAAAATTACAGGAACAAAATTTACAAAGGAAAAAAAAAGAATTGGACAAGAAACTGAAGCTAGACAACGGTCACAGTTTGGTGAAAAAAGTTACAAATTTATGATAAAATTGTAAATGTACAAAAATAGTCTGCAAATTTGTGTAAAAAAAAAAAAAGTAGCAAATACACTGGAGATGGTTTACAGACTGGGAGTAAAGAGGATCCTTTTGTCTTCACAGATGGAATTATTGGAAGTGAGAAGAAGGCAAGAGGAAGAAGAAAAGAAGAAACAGCCACTGCCCACGGACGGTCAAACTGGAGACGCCGCACAGCGCAGGTGAGAGGAGGTGTTAGTTAGCCCACAGGTGAAAGAACTTAACGAGTTGGAGCACAGGTGAGAGGAGCAGTTAATGAATTGGAGCACAGGTAAGAGGTGGTGTTAACCAGTTAAGGTAGCATTTATTGTCATATGCACTTTCTTTACGGAGATGGTATTGCAGCAGTTTGAAGTTTTGTACTTGTCATGCATTTGAAAGTTTTTGTGATGAATCTGCATAATTTAATTCATAAATTAGTAAATTTTCTCTTGTAATTTTTTTTTCTTGTGCAAATTCTACTGTGTATTTGGTGGAAAAGAAATATGAAAAGATGCTTAGATAACCTGTAGGATTAGCTTTTTTTTTTTTTTTTTTGTAATTATTTTCTATGTGTTTGCAGGGAGGGTGAACCGGCGTCTCAGAATGGGCTACCATCTGACCAGGAGTCGCCCAGGGTTAGTTACCGCTCCATCGCTTACCAGAAATACAGCAGCACCCTGCAGAGCCGCAGGACTGCCGCTGCACCCTGACACCATTTAAAAAGGATGCACAGACATTATTTAAAATGACATTTAAACTTGTAAATACAAATGTTTTCTCACTAGGTGTCAAGTCCAGCCCAATAATAACATTCCTTTTATCACTCAGCTCTTATTTTACCATGCCTTTACTGATTAGTATCGTCTTATTATAGAAGTTTAACAAGTTTAAGGCTCAAACTAACTTTAATTTTTAGATAAACTCAGCAGCACCAGCGTTCAGATCCATTCCTCTCCTCATTTTTTTTCTTTCCCTTCTCCCTCCCAGCTCGACTCTCCCATCATCCTCTCCCCTCAGCTCCTAATGTTTCTACTCATTTATGTCATCATTTATAAGCTCACTCTCTGGAACACGAACACATGATGATAATCCGTTAATTCACCGTCCCAAAATCATGTTTCAACCCCTCCAACACACGTTTAATTTCTTAAATAGAAATCATGTCATCATCAGCGTATCTGAGCTATTCAGGAAAACCAAAAAGGGAAAAGGAGCCATTAATTAATTAATCATTCATCCATTAAAATGTTAAAATATCCTGTTAAACTGATTTACATATTTAGGTAAATCGTCTTACTCTTGTTATCTTAAAGTAATAAAAAATAAATGACTAAAAGTTTAGTTTCATCTTTGCCATTTCATTGTTGGTCTGTATTTTAAGTCAGTCACAATTATCTACAACACATTCATATAAAAGCATACATTTATATTTTTAGATAGTAATTATGTTCATGTTTTTTTTAACAATGTACTGTGTCATTACTTATTTCCTGTCATTTTAAACATTTACTAGATTAGCTAATTGGGAAAATTGAAACTAATTATCCCATATTCACTGTCTCCATAATGGCCATAAATAACTGTGTACACCGCCATGTTATCCATCACTCATTATACGTAACAGACTTTTTAAAGGGGGCGTATATTACCAATGCATCGCTTTTAGTAACTGCTGGAGTAGACGTGTCCCTGTGAGTTTCTGAAACCGCACAGCTAGCCTAATAAGCTTAGTGCCGTGACTGTGGTTTTTATGGTTACTTTTTATATCCTTGAGTCACCCTACTAAACAGCCGTGTTACTAGATGGTTCGTCACTCTACACTTGATTTATTATCTCACTTTCAGGTGTTATTCTGGCTTATTTTGTTGTATTTGGACAGGTGTAGCCATGCTAGCTGAGTTAGCTACCAGTTTATGCTCCCATTGACGCAGGTTACCCACCCCATCAAACATCTGTTCACAACTGGATTATATACTTGCACTTGACCATATGTCTCATTCTAGGCATTTTTTTTTTTAGCTTATTTTAGTTTCAGTTTATTCACACACACGCAAACGCGCACACACACACACACATTATCAACAGCATGAATGAATTACAATATGAACTAGAAAAGCACTCATAGAGCACATACCTCCGCCAAGGCTCCTTCCGTTTCTCATGGATCACCTCCAAAATGTAATGGATTTGTGTGTTGGCCTATAGGCACTTGTGGTGAAAATTGCATCAAAGTCTGTCCATCAGTTTTGGAGTATTGTTGCTAACACACTGTGAGAAGATAAGAGCCTTGGCTGAGGTATGCATTCTCAGATCATCACCAAAATATAATGGGTTCCTCTGTAGCCCAAGAAAGTAGTTTTTGTGTAATCCTGCTGCACAAATACAAACAAAGCCCTTGGTGGAGGTATGCACTCTCAGAGCATCACCAAAATCTAATCATCTGTTCCCCATGCCATTACACACCTTTCCTGAAAATTTTGTCAAAATCCATTCATAACTTTTTGTGTTATGTTGGTAACAGACAGACAAACCCCGGTAAAAAATTACCTCCTTGGTGGAGGTAATTATCAACAGCATGATTAGCAATATACAATAGGCTTTTTTTTTTTTTTTTTAACATTGTTTGGGAATGTGAATGGGTCATCCCAAATAAGCTATTTAAAGATTTTACTGAAGTTTATGACTGGAGTGGTAGCTAATTTTGCATTAGCTAGCTTGGGCTGTGTCTGACAACTGGAACTAGCCAAAAATTACATTTACAAGGAAGAAAAATTGCAAGTTTGCAAGTGAAATGTTTTTATGTGATGAAATAAAATTTATGGGGGAAATGGTGTTTCCCCTAGGGTTACGGTCTTGGGTGGGGGGGGGGGGTCAAAGGAAGACCCAGTTCCGGAGCTCGGATTGGTCCCCAATTTCTATCATTTTATCCCACCAGCCTCCAGAGCCTGCCCTGTGAATTTCAGTCCCCAACTTCCAGTGGTTATACATTATGGACATTCAATAAAGGTTTCCCCTCCTAAACCTCCACATATCCAGGGAGGCTGAAATTTACAGGGGTTATTGGGCTTAATATTATAGCCATGAATCCAAATTTTCAGCCCCCAAATCCCAGCGGTTATACCTTTTACACCTCTGTGTTCATTTAATAGCTCCCCTATGGACCTTCATTAAAAACTTCCCCTCCTAAACTTCCACATATTCGGGAAGGCTGAAATTCGGGGCTGCAAACTGTCATAACCTCAGCAAAGCACATATCAAATCTGAGGTCAGTCTGACAAATGGTTTGAGAGATATGCGAGGAACAGACAGATACACAGATAATCCTTGCATTTATAGATAGATAAACTAATGTTCAGAATGAGGGCTGATATTACCACGCCAGAAAGAGGGAAGATGAGAGAGTAAGGCACTCCTGTAATTCACTAATTTAGTGCACTAAACACGTTAGCCAGCAGAACTGAAACGGCTCAGCCGTCAGCAGCCATCATCCAAGACAGATTATTGTCTGACATGTAAACTGTCATGGATGTAGTGAAAGAGGACATGGAGAGCGTTGGTGTTACAGAGGAAGATGCAAGGGATGGGGTGAGATGGAGGGGGATGATCCACTGTGGCGACCCCTAAAGGGAGAAGGTAAACTAACATAAGCAGCACATGCTAACAGTTTAATGAGTTTTCTAAAGCTGAGACAGTTGCTCATTGAAAATAAGAAGCGTTAAATTTACTTGTTAAAATTCACTAACGTTACCAGTACGGTGTTTATATGTGGGCCACCTTCAATCATCACCAGAACTAAGCGCAGCAGAGACCCACTGACAGGCGGCCGAGCCGGCGGACAGAGTTGGGGGGAGGAGGATGGACGCTTCGCTGTAGTACTGATGTGATGACAGCTCTGCTTTATAGAGTTTGCATGTAACTTGTTTCATTTGTTTATTTTTTTGGTAAAATGCTGCCATACTTTGGAAAGTTTTGGCCTCTTCTTCTCCGTGATTTTGTCTCTGTGTTACCATGATGCGCTCCTCTTCTTCTTCGCTGGAACAGTTCCGCAGCATGCCTATAAACTTTAAAATTAAACGATTCATCAACAATAAAAATCTGTTGACAAATTATGATCGACGTTGTCGATGATGTCAATCGTTGCAGCCCTAGTGTGCGAACAACGTTACGCGCGGCAGAGTTCCTGCCTGCTGCATGATACCAGAGCGCAGAGGAGAAGAGACAGAAATGTGCTGCTGTCATCTAAATAAGATAAGTAACATCAGGATATTTAGTTTGTTTAATAAAAGGACAAGGTAAAGACTTATTCTATAGCGAATGCATCTTAAATGACCTCTGTAGTGATGTGGCACTATATAGAAAAATAAAATTAACTTGACACTCTGGGGGGGGGCAGCCCTCCCCAATGTAATAAGGGAAACGCTGGGGAAAGGCTGAATTCTTGAAGCAGTTAAACCATATTTTAGCTCTTAGTTAATTGTAATATTTGTGGCAACATCATAAAACCGGTTTTCTTTCATGATTCCAATGTTTCTCATGTAAAAACACAACATTCCCAACCATTGATATCCATGTGTTTCTGTTTTATCACTATTCTACAGTTTGTTTTTATGGTTTATTGTCATTTCTCTGTCCTCGTTGTTTTGGTGCATGTAGGCCTTTATTCCTTCCATAACTAACACACATTCCCCAATAAACTCTTCAGAATCACTCAGTCCATGTGTGTGTTATCCATGTACACACTGATGTCGCTCCAGAAACTGTACTTTACCATTTTTGTCGCATGTTGTCATCAGTGTTAGTGTTTTACTTGTACTTTCTTCTTCAGCCCCTTTTTTTTCACCAGCTTTCATCCTGGGGCTTTATTTTATTTATATGCATATTTCTTTTTTGGTTTTGTACATGTATTTAAATTCATACAGATTAACACAAATAAATTATATTTAACAATAACAAATGTATCAACAAAGGAGGAAAAAAGAGAAGTGCTATTATATACTTTATATGGTATACAGTCATTTGAATAAATCGCCCCATTAGACAATCAAAGTTTAATGACAATAATTCTTCTGATTCATCGCAAAACAAAAGTCCAACTTGGCCAACACTAGATCTGTAATGTTAAATATTTAAGATCTAAAGATCTGCTTAAAATGCAGAAAAAACTTTTTACATTTTTAATTTGCAAGAAATTTGACGAATAATTTGAAAATATTGTTGTGACCATTGTGTTGATTAGACAGGAATCCCAAACCTAAAATTGGTATGATATAACTAAATTTGGATTTGAGCTTTCAAATTTGTCTGCTTAGCATTCAGTGTGTTGGTCGGTCTAACATTTAACGTAAAAAATTTGTGGATCAGTCTACTGCTTAATGCTCCGAATAAAAACGCTTTCCAAGATGTAGAAGAAAACTCAAGAGGATTGTCAAAGATCTTCCAACCTTCAGGTTAAACTTCCATAATTGGACCAACAAGAATTTACAATCACAGTCCCATATAAAATAGGTTTAATTACTGAAAAGCCTTCTCTGAAAATGGTAATGAGCCACTAGGGAAACATTCTTCGAAGGGTTGAAGGATTCCTAGAAAAATTTCTAGATATTCAGCCACGAAATACTCTTTATAATAAAAGCTAGTAGTATAGGTCTGGAATGTTCCAGTCTTTAATGGTTTACTCCATAAACTGGTCTAATACTCGTAAACACCTGTTTAAAAATGAAGGGAGCATCTTCTTGTGTGGCCAAACCTTCTGGATCAGTCCTCCTACCATTGGTTTAACTCTTTCTTAGATAAAATGAAAACCCCAAGGATCAGAGACAGTCTTCCAACCTTCATTTTAAACTTCCAGGATTGGTCCAGCTCTTACTAAGAATTACAGTTCCTCTTACAATTGGTTTAGTTTTTGAAAATCCTTCTCCAAAAATGGTAATAAACCACTAAGGAAACATTTTCAGAACGGTTGCAGGCTTACCAGAAAGATTCCTAGATATTCAGCCATGAAATACTGAAAGCTAGTTGTATGGTTCTGCAATGTTTTGATCTTTAACAGATTTCACAAAAAAATGGTCTAATGCTTGTAAACTTTTGTCTGAAAAAGTAAGGGAGCCTTCTTATTGGACAGAACTTTTGGATCAGTGCCCTGTAATTCTCAAAAACAAACAAAAAACAAAACAAAACAGGTTTTTAAAACTCTTTCCAAGATCTAAATGAAAACTACAAGGATCAGAAAAGGTTTTCCAACTTACAGGATTGGTCCAATTCTTATCAAAGTTTTACTGTAGCACTGCCTCTTCAGATAGGTCTAATTTTTGAAAATCTTTCTCTCAAAATGTAATAAACCTCTAAAGAAACATTCTCAGGTTTGAAGGCTTACTGGAATGGTTTCAGGACAGTTCATCAATGAGCCTCTGTAAATGTTTGGTCATTGGTCTCAGAGTTGGTCCAGCCTCAAGTTTTCGCTAAAAGCTGGTCTAATGTTTAAAAACTTTCTCTAAAAGACTAAGGAAACTTTTTTCTTCACTGGTCAGTTTACTTTAAAACCTTCTGGATCAGTCTGCCCCGTAATGCTTCAAATAAAAGCTCCTCCGATTGGTTTAGCTCTGCCCAAGTTCTAAATGAAAACGCCAAGGATGGATGACTGTCTTCAGTTAAAGCTCCCAGGATCGGTCCAGCCTCTGAACTGTGGTCAAAAATGGTGCCACCATCGGTCCAGGCCTTGGAGAGCTCAGTAAACGGGGTAATGAGCATCCGGTTGGAGTGGGTGTGGTGTGAAAAAAGTCAAATCTGTCTTGATACTCGGCCAATCTCCCCTCACCAATAATGCCGCCCAGTAATGACAACCAAGCAATTTTGTCTTTAATTGTTTGAGATCTGTTTGTGTGTTTCCACTGATGACTTCTGCTCATCTTTCTTGGCTCTCTCTATCAAGATGTGTGTTGTGGAGTGGTTTTGGGGGATTAATTGATGCATGTTTGGACTGTGTTGTCAACTCTGCTGTTTAAAAAATGATGCTAATGTTTCTAATCAGTGTTGAATCCAGCTGAGCTCACATTGATTAACACAATGCTATAATACCAGCTGCTGATAGAGCTCTAGTCTGGATCTAAACTCTTAAGTTAGGTTGTCAGAATTTCGTTAACTTCAGTTTAAAGGACAGTTTTTCTTTCAAGGTGTCAGTTTCCATTCCAGAATGGTTAAAAAAAAAATCAAAGTAATGATAGAAACAAAACCAAGTTTGCTTTGAAACATAATGTTTTGGCAATTTGGTGTGAAAATTTCATAAAGTATCCTCAAATAGTATTGAAGTGACAGCATTACATTAATTGTAGGTACCCCAACACATAAAAATACAGGGCTACGGCGAATACAGCAACATCACAACATGTTTGAATGTGAACAAGAGTAACACAAACAACCTTTTAAAGCATCATATTGAGTTTATTCTATAGTTAAACTATACATTTGGGTAAAAGGTGGTGGACAAGTCAGTCAAGGTACCTGTGTAGTAATCATTATTGGAACCAGTATATTATAGGGGCTATGGAGAATATAGTATAGTTGAAAGAATTATTTTGTCTGATTCCACATGTCACATTATTTGCATCTGCTATGCAGCATCACAGCAAGGTATTTATTCATGGCATAGCCTACTCGTGTGTGAAACTGGGTTTATAGATATGTTATATCACTATTATGGGTGAATAGATTTTTCAAGATGGCGGAGTGAGTGGTCTCAGTCTTGCAGGCTCAGCTTAAATAAATTTTTTTAGTTGTGGTTCAGCCGGTCTGGATTCGGGGGTCAGACTCGATCTCTCTTTTAAGAGTTGTTTCGCGCTCGCTGTGAGAATTGGACTTTTGGGACTGTTCTCATTCGGGAGTGAACTGATGGGCGTTTCTTTTCGTGGTTCGCTGCTACGCTTAACCCGAAGCGTTTGCTAGGCTAACGCTATAGCTAACGCCATAGCTAGTCGTAGCACCTAGCACCGACACGGAGAAGCGACTCTGTCCCTGGTGATTGGGGCTCGCTGGAGAAACAAGCCGAGGCAGCTGTTGGACGGGAGCCGGATCGGAGTTCAACTGCAGCGGTGGTGGGAGACGGGGACCAGTGGAGGACCACAGGGGCCCCAGCCGGAGTCGGAGCCCAGTTGCAGCAGCAGGGCTCGGCGGAGGAACTACTGAGGCAGACGGCGGTAGGTGGCGGGGCTCAGCGGAGGATCTGCCGGGACCCCAGCTTGGACAGAAGCAGGATCGGAGCTCGGCTACAGCGGCGGTGGGCGGCGGGACTCGGTGGAGGAGCTTCCGGTACCCCGGCTGGACAGGAGCTCGGTTACGGTGGCGGTAAGCAGCGGGACTAGCAGCGGAAGGGGCTAGCTGAGGCCCAGCTGGATTCGAGGTCGGTCGGATCGGATACCGGCGACACCAGCAGAGATTGTATTACTATCCACAGGTCAGTAAAAATGCCACCAAAGAAGGAGGAAATGGAAGAGATCAAAAAATCTCTGAACTTCTTGTCAGAAGAACTGACCAAAGTGGTTAGTCAGCAGGCTAAAATAATAGAGCTAATGGAAGAAGTCCGAGAATTAAAATTAACAATTAAGGAAAAAGACAAAAAAAATTGCAGACTTGGAGCGACGCGTCGAGGATCTTGAACAATATTCTCGTATGGATGATTTAATTATAAGTGGACTAGACATTAAATATCAATCATACGCTCATGCTACAGCAGGATTGAGAGGAGAGGATGCTCCCCTGAGTGAATCAGTCTCCCTGGAAAACCAGTTGCTCCAGTTCCTTGATAGTAGAAATATAAAGGTTGAAGCAAATGCAATTTCAGCCTGTCATGCTTTACCCAGAAAAGATATAAAACAAAGAAATCAATTGTGATGCACTTTGTGAACAGAAGGGTAAAGAATGACATACTGAGGCAGGCCAGAAAGCTACGGGGAACAGAAGGTTACCTAAATGAACGTCTAACAAAAACTAATGCTGAAATAGCACGACAAGTACGGATGCTGAAAAGACAAAATAAGATACAGGCAACATGGACAAGAAATTGTAGAGTTTGGATCAAACTAAATGGAACACCTGAGGAAGCAGAGTATAATAATCAGAGATGTTACTGACTTAAATAAATACAGATGAACACTGATTAAGAAAATTAAGAGACTATAAAAATCCATATCCACACACACAGCAAGAATATTTCTTTTGACATACCATGTCAATGTACTTTAAAAAAAAAAATAAACAAAACAAACAAAAAAACTTATGACTGACTTGAGTAGACATCAGTTATCCCTAGTTGGAGGAAGTCATTTGACACAGAGTGAGAAAATTCAAACTCTGAAAATATGCCATTATGCTGAACATAAACTACAAGAGATGGAAAATGATATTGATCCTGATAACCACTTTTTCAATAATATTCATAATCATTGTGAATATTACACCAAAAAGCAATTCAAAAGTCAAGTGCAACTAGATGGTAAACTATCAATGATACACTTCAACAGCAGAAGTCTTAAAAACTTCCCACAGATTCAGGATTATTTAAAACAGCTAGACAGAAAATTTACAGCTATCGCAGTCTCTGAAACTTGGCTTAATGAAGAGGAGGCTCTCCTGATGGCAATAGAGGGATATCAGATGTTTCATATTAACAGATCTCAAAAAAAGGGTGGTGGTGTTGCACTGTATATTGATGACCTGTATAGGTGTAAGCTTGTAAATGGAATGTCCTTTGCACTACCAGGTATTTTGGAATGTGTTACTGTTGAGATTGACCAAAATAAAACAAAAAATCTAATTATAAGTTGTATATATAGAACGCGGGGAACTTGCATTGAGACATTCAGAGATAAATTAGTTGAGCTGTACAATAATATTACTAGTAAGAAAATGGGTAGTAATTTGTGGAGATTTCAATATTGATTTACTAAATCCATATCAACAAAAGGTAATTACAGAGTTCATGAATTCTATGTACAGCATGAGTCTGTATCCCACAATAACACATCCCAGTAGAATCACAGTTCACACTGCTACACTTATTGATAACCTGTTTGTTAATATTATTGATAAGAAAATAGAAAGTGGATTATTGCTAAATGATATAAGTGACCATTTGCCAACCTTTGCACTTATCCATGGCCACACGGGGGCCAATACAGAAAACATTTTAAAATCGTTCAGATACAAATCACAAAATGCAATCAATCAGTTCTTTTAAAGAGGACTTGCTGAAGCAAGACTGGACAAAAGTCTATGTATCAGATGTAAATGAAGCCTATGACACATTTATAAACATTGTAACCACTCTTTATGAAAAAAATTGTCCATTAGTAAAGAAAAAGCATAAACATAAATTTGTCGATAAGCCATGGTTAACCAAAGGATTACAAAAGGCGTGTAAAAAGAAAAATTTATTATATAAAGCTTTTCTAAAGAAAAGGACAAAAGAAGCAGAGCAGTGGTATAAAACATACAAAAACAAGTTAACATATATAATAAGATGTAGTAAAAGAGACTATTACAGTAAAGAACTGGAGAAAAACAGACAATATTAAAAATACATGGACAATACTTAACAATATTCTTGGAAATAAAAACAGAAATACAAGCTACCCAACCAATTTTTCAAAAAAATAATAAAATGACTCAGAGTGTGAATGCAGCTTCACCTGCAGATGAATTTAATAACTTTTTTGTTAACATTGGTCCTAATTTGGCTCGAGAAATACCCATTACGGCACCCACAGGTGATACAATAAGCAAAAACACTGCTATAAAAGACTCCATTTTCATAAAGAACACAGACGAGAGAGAGGTCTTTGAAATTGTTAAATCGTTTAAAAGTAGAACATCTACGGACTGTGATGGTATTGACATGCTCTTAGTCAAAACTATTATTGAATGCTTAGTGAAACCACTGACGTATATCTGTAACCTGTCTCTCCAAACAGGTATATTTCCCAATGCAATGAAAATAGCTAAAGTAATTACGATATACAAGACGGGTGACAGAGGGGAACTTTCAAACTATAGACCAATTTCACTATTGCCGCAATTTTCCAAGATACTTGAAAAAATATTCTATGAGAGAATTGACAACTTCATACTGAAGAATAATTTATTGTGTGAGCAGCAATATGGGTTCAGACACAAGAGGACAACTGCATTTGCTCTAATGGAATTTATAGAAAAAATATCAACTGCCGTTGAAAATAGAGTATTCAGTTGGGGTATTCCTGGATCTTAAAAAAGCATTTGATACAGTGGATCATAATTTATTATTAAAGAAACTACAAAATTGTGGTATTAGGGAGTAGCACTGTCCTGGTTATGTAGTTACTTAAAGAATAGATATCAGTATGTATGTGTTGGTAACAAAAACTCAGTTACTGAAGGTTACTTGTGGAGTCCCACAGGGTTCAGTTTTGTGGCCATTGTTATTCAATATGTATATAAATGATATATGTAAAGTTTCAGAAAAAATGGATTTAATATTGTTTGCCAATGACACTAATTTATTATGCAGTGGAAGCAATTTGGAACAACTTTTGGATACACTCGGAAAGGAATTAGGAATGCTTAAACTGTGGTTTGATTCAAACAAATTAACGCTCAATTTAAGCAAGACAAAATTTATAGTTTTTAACAACCATCACAACAACTTAGTATCTAAACTCAGTGTAAATGGTGTAGAGATTGAAAGGGTATCCAAAACTAAATTTCTTGGTGTAATAATTGATAATAAACTGTGTTGGAAGTCACATATTAATTATAGTAAAGGTAAAATATCCAAATCAATTGCAGTACTACACAGAGTGAAATATTTGCTGAATCAACCCACACTATATACCTTGTATCATTCATTAATACTCCCATACATGACATACTGTACTGAAGTATGGGGAAATACATATAAAACAAACATATCCAGTCTTTATGCTTCAGAAGAGAGCTATTAGAATAATAAACAAAGCTGCTTACAGGGAACCAACAAACCTACTTTTTCTTAAATTAAAAGCTCTCAAGTTGAAAGATCTGGTTGACTTTAAAACTGCGGTAATAATGTTTAAAGTGAAGAATCTATCACTGCCCGCAAATATCCAAAAGCTGTTCCAAATAAGGGAGAAACAATATAATTTCAGAGGAACATGTATATTTCAAAAACCTTCAGTGAGAACTACCACCAAACAACACTGTGTTTCAGTGCAAGGAGTCAGATTATGGAACGATTGTGGACCTGAATTAAACTCATGTACAACGCTTGGACAATTTAAACAAAAACTAAAGGAAGAAATACTGCAAACATATACAGTATATACAAGATGACATATAAAATCACATAAGGATTGCCAGAGCCAGTCTGTGTTGTGTTGTTGCTTAGGTTTTTTTTTTGTCACATTTTGTCTTAGCTTTGTTCTGAATTGTAATCGCTCTTGTTTGTTTTTCTTTTGAATTCTTGGATGAATATGGGTGGGCAATATAAGCTGCGGCTTCAGCCATCACCCATTTTGGATAACTTATGTTGAACTGTATAATCAGAGGAGTTATTGTCTAATTTGACCTTGTTGGATTTTCTTTCCCCCTTTGCTATATTATTCTGTTTCTTTTAATCTGTACTTTTAATTTATCCAAAATAAAGATTGATTGATTGAGGCAGTGGAAGGGTTAAACTGTGGATTAGTATAACAAGAACAGACCATTTGAAGAAGCTAATTTGTACAATCTGATCATCCTGATGTATCTTTACTTGAAAATATCAAGATAAAGATGTCAATTCATGAAAATGTTTCAGTTATGAACATGTAGATTTATTCAATGAATGTATAAACGGTTACAGTCACAGTAAAGTGAGACAGAAATGATGTTGATTTTGCTGTATATTTACCTCCCAATTACATCATTTGGCCCAAAATTATTTCATTTGGGGGAAAAAAAAATTTTTCATCACCAAGGGCAGAGAATATTTTTGACTAAAATATTTACATAATTCTTCTGGAATGGTTGTGTAATATTATAAATAAGTTGACTGACACCTTGAAAGTAAAACTGCCGTTTGTTCTGCTGTTAAATTATTAGCTGCAGGCTAAAATATTTGGGCCAGACTCAAACCAGTTGGGGGGGTGCGGACCTGAAGGTATGTGACCCGACTCAAGTCTCTGATGGGTGTTCCTGATTTGAACTAGACACAGGTGACACGTTCCTTGAGCTGAACTGGACATTTGCTCCCCTTTCAAATTTTGAGAGGTTCTAACTTTGATTTTTGAAACAACGTTTGATGATTGCTTTCAAACACCAGCAGAGACAAAAAAAAAAAAAAAAACTACCAAAAGTTTTACGGTACAGCACTGGATTTCAGTCCAACTAGATTTACGTTAAGTTTGAGTGTAACCTTTTGCTGCTGTACATCACGTAGAGAACCAAAAGACAAACAGAAGTGTGTGAGTCCACAAACCTCTTCAGCGGGTTCTCCCCTTGGCTCTGAAGCTTCCTTGGACCCTTAGCTGTCAGATCCACTCATGTCTCTGTTGTTCAACGCAGGAATGGAAGCCTACTGTCCATGGTGCTGTGCAGAAGTTTGAATAATTTAACTTGGTCGCAGCTGTATGCATTTTGATTGGCTGTTGGCATTTCTATCAGTTCATTCTCAAAATTTAATTAATTTAAATTGAGATTTGTTGGGATTGATCATTAAATATCCAGATTAATTCCTGGTTTTCAGTAATTTTGGTGTGTTTAAATCACCACCTCTGCTCCGCACGCTTCAGCTCTCATAACTCTGATTAATATCTTGTGTGAGCTGACGGATTTTATTATGAATCCGTCCACCGTTGTCCCCCTCTGACTCCTTCTCTTCTCTGACTAGGAAAACGCCGAAGGCGTCGAGGTGAATGAAGTGTCGGAGCCCAGCCCTGCGGGGTCTCCGGGCACCGCCCGCAAGGGCAAGGCCAGCCAGGCAGCAACGCTGCCGGCCAAAACCCAACAGGACGCTCCCACGTCCCAGCTGGAGGGCTTCCTGCACCGCAAACACGAGTGGGAGGGCCACAACAAGAAGGCCTCGAACAGGTAGGAAACAGGAAGTCATGTTGAGTCCTGATGCCCAGCTGCTGTCGCTATGTTTCAAAAGGTAGAAGCCACTAGCTAGCTATATGGCCTTTAGCCAGTGTTTTAAACACATGCATATAAAAATAACATTTTATTTGTTCTGTATAAGGTAGTGTTGCTTTTAAGCTAGCACCTAACACGTAGGATTTAAGCTCTTGCTTTGTATTTTTAAGCATCTTTACTCTCATACTGACATTGTGAAAGGTTAGACCATTTTAGCTTTTAAGCTAACATTTTTAAATTTACTCAGCTTTTTGCTATTTTCACTTTTATGTCAACACTATTCAAATTGAGCCATTTTAGCTTTTACACTTGCATTTTTTTTTATTTAGCTTTAACTTTTTTTTAGTATTTTTAAGCAAACTTTTTAACTTTAAGGTTAAAAACAAGCTAATTCAGCTTTTAAGAGTGCGTTTTTAAGCTGACTTTATAACTTGAAAGTTAAAACGAGCTATTTCAGCTTTTAAATATTTCAGCTTTTAAGCTAGCATTTTTAAGCTACCTCATGATTTAAAAAACATTTTAAATGTTTAGATAGGTGCAGTACTAAAGTTAAAAAAGTAATAAAATTTTTATAGGACTGAAATAATCATAATTACATGTGAGCAGTGATGAGACAACAGTAACATAGATATGATACATGAGAGGACGGGCTAACAGCAGTGCCATATTCTGGAGGTAATTAGAATGGTTGTCAGCACCGTCAGCATTGTCATAACAGGATACACATTTATTCATTGTATTTATATCATATAAGTATGCTATGTCCTATGAAAAGTGACTAGCCTAGCAACTAGGCACAGTCTATCTAATGTACAGTGGTGTGAAAAAGTGTTTGCCCCCTTCCTGAGTTCTCATTTTTTTGTATGTTTGTCACACTTCAATGTTTCAGATCATCAAACAAATTTAAATATTAGACAAAGATAACACAAGTTAACACAAAATGCAGTTTTTAAATTAAGGTCTTTATTATTAAGGGAAAAAAAAAAATCTATACCTACATGGGCCTGTGTGGAAAAAGTGATTGCCCCCTAAACCTAATAACTGGTTGGGCCATCCTTAGCAGCAACAACTGCAATCAAGCGTTTGCAATAACTGGCAATAAGTCTTTTACAGCGCTGTGGAGGAATTTTGGCCCACTCATCTTTGTAGAATTGTTGTAATTCAGCCACATTGGAGGGTTTTTGAGCATGAACCGCCTTTTTAAGCTCATGCTACAGCATCTCAGTCAGATTCAGGTCAGGACTTTGACTAGGCCACTCCAAAGTCTTCATTTTGTTTTTCTTAAGCCATTTGGAGGTGGACTTGCTGGTGTGTTTTGGATTATTGTCCTGCTGCAGAACCCAAGTGCGCTTCAGCTTGAGGTCACAAACAGATGGCCGGACATTCTCCTTCAGGATTATTTGTTAGACAGCAGAATTCATGGTTCCATTTACCACAGCAAGTCTTCCAGGTCCTGAAGCAGCAAAACAGCCCCAGACCATCACACTACCACCATCATATTTTACTGTTGGTGTGATGTTCCTTTTCTGAAATGCTGTTACTTTTACGCCGGATGTAATGGGACACAAACCTTCCCAAAAAGTTCAACTTTGGGACTTTTTCAGTCCACAAAGTATTTTCCTAAAAGTCTTGGGGATCATCAAGATGTTTTGTGGCAAAACTGAGACAAGCCTTAATCTTCTTTTTGCTCAGCAATGGTTTTCGTCTTGGAACTCTTTCATACAGGCCATTTTTGCCCAGTCCCTTTCTTATGGTGGAGTCATGAACCCTGTCCTTAACTGAGGCAAGTGAGGCCTGCAGTTCTTTGGATGTTGTTGTGGGGTCTTTTGTGACCTCTTGGATGAGTCATTGCTGTGCTCTTGGGGTAATTTTGGTCAGCCAGCCACTCCTGGAAAGTTTCACCACTGTTCCATGTTTTCACCATTTGTGGATAATGGCTCTCACTGTGGTTCGCTGAAGTCCCAAAGCTTTAGAAATGGCTTTATAACCTTTTCCAGACTGATAGATCTCAATTAGTTTCTCATTTGTTCCTGAATTTCTTTGGATCACAGTATGATGTCTAGCTTTTGAGGATCTTTTGGTCTACTTTGTCAGGCAGGTCCTATTTAAGTGATTTCTTGATTGAGAACAGGTGTGGCAGTAATCAGGCCTGGGTGTGGCTAGGGAAATTGAACTCAGCTTTCCAAAGATGTGGTAAACCACAGTTAATTTATGTTTGAATGGGGGCGGCAATCACTTTTTCACACAGGGCCATGTAGGTTGGATTTTTTTTTACCCTTAATAATAAACACCTTAATTTAAAAACTGTATTTTGTGTTTCCTTGTGTTTCCTTTGTCTGATATTTCAATTTGTTTGATCTGAAACATTTAAGTGTGACAAACATACAAACAAATGAGAAATCAGGAAGGGGACAAACACTTTTTCACACCACTGTATAGCTATGGCTGGTAATGATATCACAGCCAGTCACAGCCAATAGCATGACTGGGTTGATGTCACGTGTCTCTACCAGCCAGTTAGTGCAAGAGTAAGTGGGACACCTACTGGCCAGGAGGACAGAATGTCTCTGTCACCTTTAAGTCATTTCCCGCTTAGTAACATCGTGCATATTTAGGTATTTTTAAACTAGCATTTATAATTGTTAAACTCTTATTTAGCATTTTTACGTTAACTTTCTTCAGCTTTAAGCTACTTCAGGTTTTAGGCTAACATTGGTCAACTATTTCATGGCTTGAATTATATGTGGAGTGATTAACCTTACAGAGGAGGAGTGGAAGTCCAAGATATTGGCCGTGGCAGTTGCCACTGCCAGGATGTGTAGAGTGATAATATAGATACCTCAACTATGAGAGACAAAATGAGGAAAAAAAAAAAAATCCAGAAAATCACATTGAAGGATTTTTAATGAATTAATTGGTAAATTCCTCGGTAAAATAAGTATTTGGTCAATAACAAAAGTTCATCTCAATACTTTGTTATATACCCTTTGTTGGCAATGACAGAGGTCAAACGTTTTCTCTAAGTCTTCACAAGGTTTTCACACACTGTTGCTGGTATTTTGGCCCATTCCTCCATGCAGATCTCCTCTAGAGCAGTGATGTTTTGGGGCTGTCGCTGGGCAACACGGACTTTCAACTCCCTCCAAAGATTTTCTATGGGGTTGAGATCTGGAGACTGGCTAGGCCACTCCAGGACCTTGAAATGCTTCTTACGAAGCCACTTCTTCATTGCCCGGGCAGTGTGTTTGGGATCATTGTCATGCTGAAAGACCCAGCCACGTTTCATCTTCAATGCCCTTGCTGATGGAAGGAGGTTTTCACTCAAAATCTCACGATACATGGCCCCATTCATTCTTTCCTTTACATGGATCAGTCGTCCTGGTCCCTTTGCAGAAAAACAGCCCCAAAGCATGATGTTTCCACCCCCATGCTTCACAGTAGGTATGGTGTTCTTTCTCCTCCAAACACGACAAGTTGAGTTTTTACCATAAAGTTCTATTTTGGTTTTATCTGACCATATGACATTCTCCCAGTCCTCTTCTGGATCATCCAGATGCTCTCTAGAAAACTTCAGACGGGCCTGGACATGTACTGGCTTAAGCAGGGGGACACGTCTGGCACTGCAGGATTTGAGTCCCTGGCGGCGTAGTGTGTTACTGATGGAAACCTTTGTTACTTTGGTCCCAGCTCTCTGCAGGTCATTCACTAGGTCCCCCTGTGTGGTTCTGGGATTTTTGCTCACCATTCTCGTGATCATTTTGACCCCACGGGGTGAGCTCTTGCGTGGAGCCACAGATCAAGGGAGATTATCAGTGGTCTTGTATGTCTTCCATTTTCTAATAATTGCTCCCACAGTTAATTTCTTCACACCAAGCTGCTTACCTATTGCAGATTGAGTCTTCCCAGCCTGGTGCAGGTCTACAATTTTGTTTCTGGTGTCCTTTGAAAGCTCTTTGGTCTTGGCCATAGTGGAGTTTGGAGTCTTGACTGTTTGAGGTTGTGGACAGGTGTCTTTTATACTGATAACGAGTTCAAACAGGTGCCATTAATACAGGTAATGAGTGGAGGACAGAGGAACCTCTTAAAGAAGAAGTTACAGGTCTGTGAGAGCCAGAAATCTTGCTTGATTGTAGGTGACCAAATACTTATTTTACCGAGGAATTTGCCAGTTAATTCATTAAAAATCCTTCAATGTGATTTTCTGGATTTTTTTTCTCATTTTGTCTCTCATAGTAGAGGTATACCTATGATGAAAATTGGAGACCTCTCTCATTTTTTAAGTGGGAGAACTTGCACAATTGGTGGCTGACTAAATATTTTTTTGCTCCACTGTATAAGTTGGAAGTTGTTTTTTTTTTTTTATGAAGCAACTGTTGCTTCATTAAAAAAAAAGACAAAAGTTTGGTTTCTGTAGTGTTTTTCTAATAAAGTTACTTAAGGGAAGCATGTTTAACAATCACAGACTTGCAGGAAGTTCTTAAAACGGTTCATGTCAAAGTTCATAAATATGCTAACAGAAAGAGACTGTACAGTTAATTTTCATGGGAGGAAACCTTTTCTGTCAAAAAAAAGAACATCAGAACAGACTGAGAAAGACTCGAACTTGTGGAACAATGTGATGTTGACAGATGAATGTAAAACTGAATGACCTGAACACACAACAGAATATCTACTGTGAAGCATGGAAGTGGAGCTGTCATGGTTTAGGGCTGCCAGAGGAAACATTTCAGTGAGGTTTGTTTCAGTTGAACCTTTTCACGACTGTAAGTATGGTGTTAATGGAAGGACTTGTTTCCTGCAGGTCGTGGCACAACGTCTACTGTGTGATCAACCTGCGGGAGGTGGGCTTCTACAAGGACCAGAAGAGTGCGGCCCAAGGGGTCCCGTACCACGGTGAGATCCCAGTCAGCCTGAAGGATGCCGTCTGTGAGGTGGCTCTGGACTACAAGAAGAAGAAGCACGTTTTCAAGCTCAAGTGAGTGCACAAGAGACGAACTATTTACAGTTTTAATTTTCCCATAAATTACTCACAAAAAATTAATTTTTTCCCTCAGAATTAATGAATTTTTTTTATAAGAATTTGCAACTTTTTCCCAATAAATTTGCTTTTTTAAGTAAAGACACAAACTTTTTTCTTAAATTTGCAATTTTTTTTTTCTTTTTGGTAAATTTGTATTTTGTGTAAATTGGCAAGAAATTTTTTTTTAGAAATTTGTGGCTTTATCTGTAAATTTATTTGCATTTTTTTCTCAATGTTTTCAACTTTTTTCTCAAAAATTTGTTGGTTTTTTTTTCCTTTTGTAAATGGGCATCTTTTGCCAGACAACTGAACTTTTTTTTTTTAGCAAATTTGCATTTTGTGTAAATTTGTTGTTTTGCTTGTGTTTTTAGAAAGTTGTGATTTTTCTTTTTAGCTGTAAATTTGCTAGTTTTTTTTTTTTTGCAATATGTTTTTTCCACAAAATTTAACATAATTTCTCATACAGATTTCTGATCCCCCCCCCCCCCCGTCTTTGTGGTGGTTTTGGGCCAGAGCGCGTCCACCGACTAAACTGTCTGTTCCTTGTTAGACAAATGAAAACATAAAATAATGGAGACTTCTGATGTATTTTTAGGTTTTTGATCTTAATGAATCTGTTTTATCCTCCACAGGATCACCGACGGAAACGAGTACCTCTTCCAAGCCAAAGATGATGTGAGTCTTTTCATGGTGACTGCAGAGAACTGTCCCCCGGTATCACCATAAACCTCTGTTTTGGAATCAGGCTACATGACTGAGTAAAATCTTTAAAAAGTTATAAACTTTCAACTTTTTCTCAGTTTGCATTGCTTTTATCATAAATTTACAGGTTCTTTCCTGTAAATTTGCATTTTTTCTCGTAGATTTGAAATTTTTTTTATCATAATTTTGCAAAAAACTTGCCCGTAAATCTGCAACTTTTTTCTAGAAAATAAGGTCTCAATTTGAAAATTTTTTCATAAATTTGTAACTTATCTTAAAATTGCAAGTTTTTTCTCACAAATTTGCAGCTTTTTTCTTGTCACTTTTCACCTTTTTTTCCTCATAAATTTATTTTTCTCTTGTCGAAAAATAACAAATGAGTGACTGTATAGAACCAAGTCTGACATTAAAGCACCAATGAGCACAAATGCAAAACTAAATCTGCAATATTAATGTTTTTTTAATTCATATGGATGGTGGTTAAAATGTATTTTTGTGAAATGTTTTTATTTTTCTCTTCATTCATAAAATGACTGCTTTGTTGGGAGGGAGATGTTTTGGTTTTTTTTTCCCATTTTAGAAACATCTGAGATCTTTGGTGTCTCAGAATTTCTTATAATCTTCCTTCCTGTTGGTGACCAACAAATTTTTTTTTTTCAAGTTTGGCTGCACGGTGGCGCAGTGGTTAGCACTGCGGCAGTACAGTTTACCCTTGGCCGGGGGATTGTGGGATCGTGGGTTCGATCCCAGCCCCCGACCAACAGTGATCTGTGTGGAGTTTGCATGTTCTCCCCGTGTTGCGTGGGTTTACTCCGGGATTTCTCCGGTTTCCTCCCACATGCCAAAAACATGCATGTTAGGTTAATTGGCTGTTCTAAAATTGTCCCTAGATATCTGTTTCCTATAGGCCCTTAGAATAGAGGGTTAGTATTAATGAAAGCGCTTTGAGTGGTCTTTGTGACTAGAAAAGCGCTATATAAGTGCAGGTTAGTTAGTTAGTTAGTTAGTTTTACAGAAATTTTGCATCCTTTTTTTAAAAAATAAATTTGTGACTTTTTTACAACTTTATTGTAAAATTGCAACTTTTTTCTTGTAAATTGGCAACATTTTTTTTCTAATGAATTTGGATTTTTTTTAAATTTGTACATTTTTCCTTCATAAATTAGTGACTTTTTTTTTCAAAATTCCAGCTTTTTTATTATAAAATTGAGACTTTTCTCAAAAGCTTGCTGTTTTTTTTCTTGTAAATTTGCAGCTTTCTCAATAAAATTAGATTTTTTGCAAAATTTGAGTTTTTTCCTTGTAAAATTGCACTTATTGTCATAAATTTTCAAGTGTTCATGTAAATTTGTACATTAATTTGGATGTTGATAAATATTATTCTATGTAATTAAATTATAATTTGCAACTTTATAAAATTTTTAAACTGGCAACTTTTGTCATATTTTCCACCTTCATTCTTGCAAATTTGTGTGTAATATTTACGTGTTTTTCTTCTGCCACACTAGTGAACGCCCCCACCTCCCCTCGTTACAAACTAACCAGTCACCTACTGCACACATCTGATCATCACTCCACTCCAGTTGTTCTCTTCAAAATCATTTGTATGATTTATATTTTCTCCGTATTTCGTGTTGCTGTACAGCACCATCATGAAGAACCCCCCCACCCCACCCCCATAATGGAGACATGACAGGGGGTGGGACCAGACACAGGACCGGCCCTTATATTCCTGTCCCCTGGTTCCTGTAGTGGGAGCAGAACTCTCGCACCCCCACCCCACGCAGTGATGATCAGAATCTTATTTCTTTCTGTCCTCCAGGAGGAGATGAACCTGTGGATCTCCACCATCACGGCCGCTGTGTCCGGTACCAGCTCCGAGGTGACGCCCACGAGCGGCGGCGCACCTACCATTGCCGCACCGCCTGGCACCCGCGCCCAGACGCTGCCCGCCTCCGTCGCCACGGCAACCGCAGAGTCCAGCCCTGGAAAGCGGGAGAAAGACAAAGAGAAACGCTTCAGCCTGTTCAGCAAGAAGAAATAAAACTCCTCCTCCTTGCTCCTCTGGTGCTGTTTGGGGTCGCTCCTCATTATTAATAATTCTTCTTCTTTTCTAATTGTTTTTGGTCAGATATGTCTGACAGCAGCTAATTAGTTTAATAACAGGAGAAATGAAATTGGTTTAAAACCCTCACACGCAGAGGTTGCCATGTGTGATCCCAAACAGCTTCTCCTCTTTTCTCCTCCTCTGTCCTCCTCCTCGCTCCTCCCTGTCCAGCATGTCGACGCTCCGAGCCAAAACTCTCCTCTGTGCCTACCGACCGTCCGGCTCAGAGCTCCAGAACGGCCGCCGCTCTTCCTCCGCCTGCTGCGTCCCGTCTGCAGTTTTTAAGCTTAATAATAACGCTGATGATGACTTACGGAGGTCTGCACACGTGGAGGAGGTCCCACAACATCCTCACGCACGCCTTTTCTTTCTTTCTTTCTCTCCACCCTCCCCCCTACATCTGCTTTTCTTCTTTTTTACTTTGTGCTTCATCTTTCCTTAATCTTCTCCTTAATTTTGCTCCCATTTCCTCTCCATTCTTTTTTCTTTCCTTTTTTTTGCGAGGCCTTGTCTTTGCAAGATGAATTGTGTATCCCTCTGTAGGGGGAAATCTGACGCCGCGGCGGGGTAACCCTCTCTGACTGATAAATTCAGCTTTTTCTCCTGGTTAAATCAACTGCAATAAACCGGAGAATGGTGAATGAGAAGGTGTGAGTGGAGCGTTCCCCCGCTGCCGCCGTTTTTCAACTGTATGTATAACTTGTGTATAACAAACTGTTAAAATAAACCTGTGTTTAATTTCTCCTATTATGATGATTATTATTATGGTTATGATTGCTACTAATAGTGGTAAATAAGCTTGTTTGAGGACGACTTAAATCTGAATGAAGAATAGACCAGTCAGACCAGTAAGAATGTTTATTAACACCTTTAAGCTTCTTTTTTACTTCCCTCAAACGTTCCTTTGTTGTTTTGTAGCTTTATTTAGTCTGACTGATGTATGGAGGCCCATAGATGTTCCTATAAACACAGTTAGAGTTGCTGTTAAGTGAACAAGTTGGTTTAAAATTTAAAAATAAACTTTACTGGAAGTGAGTCATGTTGCAGAATAATAACGGTTGCTTGCTTGTTGGCTTCAGCACTGCGTTTTTCTTTCTTTTTTTTTTTAAGTTTTTGCCACCAGTGACCATTACAGTGAAGTTTAACTGCGGAAGTTCCTTAATGACAAAATTCCTGCTATTTGATAAAATGACACTACAGAACTTTTAACATACTGTATACTAAATAAGATGTTGGCCATGTTATATTCAATTTAATTTTTATAAATGAATTAAAATTAGTATTTATAGTTACCCAATTTGTCTGTAAGCACTGAAGATTTCAAACTATAGTAAATACAACTTAAGTATTCATTTTAATTTAATTTATTTTTCACATAATAATTTGACATTAGACTTTATTTATAAATTAAACAAAAATCAAAAAATGTTAATGCTTTTCATTCTTAATTTTGGTACTGACAAAATTCAGAAGAAATTTAATTCCCATAAACAAATTTTTCTATGTTCTTATATTTTAAAATGCTAGTAATTAAAACAGAATTGCTGACAATGATTTATATTAAAAACATGTATTAAATTTTTGAAAATCCAATTCAGAAATCTACAATCGTTATTAAATTGTAAGATGAACGCTTTGCATGTTCTTCAGTTATGATCAAAACAAGTTCAAATATTATTAGTCTAAAATATTTAGGTTTTATCTGCTGGTAAACTAGAATAGCTGCGGTTTTTACAAAATATTTCAGATAATGTAGTTGTCAGATTTTGACTAAAGAATAAAAACAGCTCAGATTGACGGTTTTAGAATTAACCATCAGAATTTGTAATGATTTAAATTTTTTGAATTAAAAAAACAAGGTTGACCTCTTTTGAAATGAGGTTTCTGCATTTAGTTTAAAAAAAAAATCACCAGAAATACTGAGTTCAATTTTAAAATTGAAAAATCCCATCCGATTTTTTTCAATTGAATTTTTCCCCTTATGTAATTTGTCACAAATGTACTTCCGTAGTTCTTGTAAAAATGGAGCCCAGAGGTGTACAGGTGAGTTTGTGTTCCAACGCCT
Organism: Pholidichthys leucotaenia; assembly: GCA_020510985.1. Lineage (NCBI taxonomy): Eukaryota > Metazoa > Chordata > Actinopteri > Cichliformes > Pholidichthyidae > Pholidichthys > Pholidichthys leucotaenia. The sequence goes on along the minus strand of CM035841.1, from coordinate 265,828,880 downwards.
GGTGACGGGGCTTCACTGGTTTGCTCTGGAACGGTTCCTGTTCGCCCTCTTTAGTTGTGTTCCCACCACAAATATCTGGAACCTTTTTAGCAGAACCGTCAGCAGAGCAACTTTCTGCTTTGAAAAACCTTTTTTCTGTTGCATTCCCACTGAGAGTAACTGAGGGATTTTCAGGGACAGTTCTGTCAAGAACTACTGCTGACAGTTCCTGGTACTGAAACGGTTCCTGTGGTGAGAACTCTACTGTTCTCTTTGGTTCTTGTGCTGCGTTCTCTGGCGGTTTGACTGTCGTGTGCGTTCCTCTGTCACTGTAACCATAGATACTTCCTCATGTTGCACAATCAACGAAGCCACGATGGGGGGGTGCGGGCTGTTTTTTTTTTTTGGGGGGGGGGGGTCAGGATTATTTTGGTGGGTTTGTAGGTGTGGGGTAGTTGGTGTGATGGGGGGGGGGGGGGGTCACTGTTGGATTGGTCACCCGTAGATTTGCCCCCGTCTGTTACATACGTGCAAAAAGCCATTAAAATGCTTTTAAAACGAAACCAGAAACAAGTCTGTTTGTTTTGATTTTCTTCAGTCTGAACTTTAGATAACATTTATAATATGATAAACATTAATGTTTTACATAATTATACATTTGCAGGGGAAAGAAAAAAGTAAAATTTACAGGAAATTTTTTTTGAAAGATTTATAAGGGAAAAAACAATTATGACAAGCAAAAATTTTGAGAAATTGCAGTTTTATAAGAAAAAAGTTACAAATTCACAAGAAAAAATAAATTTACAGGGGAAAAAAAACACAAATTTGAGGAAAAAAAGTTGAAAATTTGCAAGAAAAAAAAATGAGGGAAAAGAAATTTTGCAGAAAAAAATTGAAAATTTACAGAAAAAACCACAAAGTTGCAAATTCATAAGAAAAAATGAAAATTTACACGGAAAAATGCAAATTTTTCAGAAAAAAGTTGCAAAGTTGTAAAAAAAAAATGCAAAACTATGACAATCACAAATCTATGGAGAAAAAAGGTGAAAATTTACAGGACCAATGCTGCCAATTTGTGGAGAAATGTTACATATTTATGGAAAAAAAAGCTGCATATTTACAAGAAAATAGTTGCAAACTGGTTAATGAGGAAAAAGTTGCCAGTTTATACGAAAATTGGTGCAGATTTACAGGGAGAAAGTTGCCAGTTTGTAGGAAAAAAAAAATCAGTTTTGGGTTGGGGGGTGGGGGGGGCTGGAGCCTATGCCAACGTCTGGGTGAGAGGCAGGGTCCACCCTGGACAGATCGCCAGTCCATCACAGGGCCAACACAGACAGACAGACAACCATTCACTCTCACAGCCATACCTAAGGACAATTTAGAATCCCCAGTTGATGCCAGTTAACCTCACCTGCATGTCTTTGGCCCGTGGGAGGAAACCCACACAGACACAGGGAGAACATGCAAACTCCACACAGAAGGGTCACCACTGGTCAGGGGTGGAATTGATCCAATGACATAATTGCTGTGCTGCCACAGTGCTAACCACTGCGCCTTATTAGTAAATAGTTGCAATTTTTTGTGGGGAAAAAGTTGCAGATATATAAATGGATAATATATATATATATATATATATATATATATATAGGCACTTAATAAGACACAAATACTGAGGAGTAAAATAAAGCTAACAAAGTGGCACCAGTAAAAAAAAAACTGATTAATAAACTGTAATAATGAAAACAAATGTATTCAATAATAATGAAAATGTTGAACTGAACCAGTAAATCTGCTTATTATACAGTAATGTAAAAATGACAAGAGAAATGTGGACATAACTTGTGAGGTGCGTGTGTGTGTGTGTGTACCCAGACACAGCACTTCACTTGTGACATCTGAATGTTTTGTTTTGTAGCGCCTTAACTCTTGCACTTTAGCATATCCTCTTTGTACAGTTTATTTCAGATGTTCTTCTCATGTATGGTTGTGTGTTTTTCTGTTCCGCCAGGGGACTACAGATGCAAATTAGCAGTATTGCTAAATCTGGCTTACTTACATTTTGTATTAATGTTTATTAGTATGTATTGTCCCTTTCAAATAAAGTCAAGCTAAATGCAACTTTAAATATATTTTAAAAAATTGACAGAAAATTAATGGAATTATTAAAGCATTCAAGAGTAAAACGGATTTATCTAAGGTTATATTACAGGAAAAAATAAAGGATTTTTTTTTATTATGGAAAAACCAGAAAGTTAACTGCTGCTCAGATTTTGTCCTCTTGATTTGTGTAATTTTATAATTCAGCCACTAGGGGGCGGAAGAAACTAAAAGACCAGAAACTAAACTAAAATAAATACATGAAGAGAATCAAATCAAACACATGGAGCCAGAAATTATATTGAGTGTTAAAAATGAAGTTAACCGAATTTTAATAATAATCTGGTCTGTTAGATTAGTGACATATTTTAACTGAAATATGAAACCTTGACGCAATTAAATTTTGAGCTTTTCTTTTTCTCATTGCATAAAACCCTGAGCTGCAGGTTGGTTTATTATTATCACAGATCTGTGTTTTGCAAGACTTTTCATTAGAATTACGAGGAAAAAGTTAAATGTGTGTGAAAAGTCTCAGGTTTGGACGATTTTGCAAGTTGATTTGGGAGGGAAATACTGCATTTACAAAAAAATAAATAAAATAAAATTAGAAAATCCATAAATGTAAGAGAAACCGGCTGATGAAGTTGTAGAAACAGAATTTTCAAGAAAAATAAGTACATTTAAAACCAAGCTAGTTACCAGTTTATGAGAAAATTTACAAACTGACAAGAAATACTAAATTTATAAGAAAATTTGATTCTGCTGCTAAAATAGAATTTTAGAAGAAAAAGTTTTAGTTTGACTGTTTGTTTCAAGGAGGAAATATATTTTGTGACCCCATGAATTAAAAATAGTTTAGCGATAAGATCAACCTTTATTAGTAAAATCTTATAATTAGCATTTAAACGTGAACTCTGATGTAAAGGTCCAGGACGGCGGACAGCGCCTCTCTGGCTGCTGGGATTTGTAGTTTTTTTTTTTTTTTTCTTCCTCTGCTTGACAAACCGTCAAAAAACTGAATGAGTTTTCATCTACAAATTTGCTCTCAACATGAATCACCACAGTAAAAGACTGGATTTTCAAAATAAAACGGGTAGAAGCAGAAGGTGATTTATTTTTTTAACGGGGGGGGGGGGGGGTCACCGGTTCAGCATGAGAGGCAGCTGGATGAATAAATATAAAAGATGAAAATTGAAAAATTCACAAATTACAATTTAATTACACAGAATAAAAATATAACCATCCAGATGAGTGGTGCAAATTTATAAGCAAAAACTTGAAATTTATGAGAAAAAAGTTGCAAATTTTTTGAGATAAAAGTGACAAAATTTATGAGAAAAAAGTTGAAAAAAATGCTAATTTATGAGAAAAAATGCAAAATTTTGAGGAAAATTTGCAAATATTTGTGCACAAAAGTCGCATCAGAAAAAAAGTTGCAGATTTATGAAGAAAAAGTTGAAAAATTACAAGAAAAAAACGCAAATTTTTGAGGGGGAAAAGACAAATTTAGGTGTAAAAGTTGCAAATCTAGGAGAAAAAGTTGAAAATGTATAAGATTTTTTTATTTCTGCTTAGAATAGGTGGTTGAACCTCATTTAACTCAGTTCTGTAAGAAGATATGGAAAAGTTTATGATGATATGGGAGGGGGGGTCTCTCTTCTAGGTTTGGAGGGACAATTTGTTAATTGAATGAACTGAACTAAAATAAATGAATTGTGGTTGTAAAGAATAAAAGCAATCATGAGATGACTAAGTCAAGAGAAAATAAATTGTTTTAGCAATATTTCTTTATTTTTATCTTTTTTTCTATGTGATTTTTGCTGCAATTTTAATCTATTTTTAGTTTTATTTATGCGTTTGAATTTATTTTATATTTAATTTTCTATATTTTCATGTTTATTTTGCTTTGTTTTTATTTAAAACCATTTTTGAAATGTTGCTGCTCAGTTAAACCTAATGCTGTAAATATTAGTTAATTAATCGACTAGTTGATAGACTGGAAATTAGTCAATTAGCTGATTAGTTGTCAATGAGTCATCTATGCACTCTTTCCACTCATTTCCAACTTATGGAGGGAAAAGACCAAAGGAAAAAGTCACAAATTTATGTGAAAAAAATCTAGAGATTACTAAAAAAAAAAAGAAAACACAAATATCTTCAGAAAGACACAAACTGAGTCACAAATTCACAAGAAAAAGAGGAAAAATACAAATTTCTGTTTAAAGGGGTGCAATTTTAAAAAGTTACAAACTTATGACAAAAAAAAAAAATCTGATGGGAAAAAAAACTAATTTCAAAGAAAAGAAGCTGCAAATTTAAAGGGGAGAAAAATCACAAAATTCCCGACAAAAATTAGCAATTTTTTTTTGTTTGTTTTTTTGAGGGGGGATCACAAACTTCAATAAAAAAAATATTTATCAAAGGAATTTTGGAAAATCGCAATTTTTGAAGGAAAGCCCCCACAGATGTCCATTATTTGACTAATGGGGGTCAGATTAATGGTATCAGAAATAATGGCAGCAGTGATGGTTAGCAAAGATGTGGTCACGTGGTCAGGAGGACGCCGTGAAAATCACCTCCACCCTCACGGCCCATCCGGGCTTTTATTTTGGTGGACCGGAAGCTGTCCGGTCCCCCTCCTGCTCCTCCGTGTCAGCTCAGGGAAAAGCAGGAGGCTGTTCAGGGAGTCTCTCCGTCACACGGAGCAGCTGGTCCGGCTGTGAGCGGGACTTTCCTCCTCCTCCAGTCGGGAATCGGGACTCTCCTCCGTCCGGGATGCTGCGCTCCTCCCCGGCCTCTCCTCCTCCTCCTCCTCCTCTGCCCTGCTGAAGTTGGACCGTCTGTGTGGATTATTGCTGTCCTCCTCCTCCTCTCTCGCTGTTGTCTTCATCCAGAGGAGGACCGGACCTTCCCTCCTCTGCTGCTGGCCGGATGTGTGAGTGAGGACCCCGCTGCTGGTGCTGATGCTGCGTGGATGCTGGCTGGAGACGGCCGCTCCGTGGTAAGCGCGGACGGTGCTGGGGTGTGGGATTAGAGCCGTGCAGGGATTACATCCTCCACCGGGCGGATGCGGTTTGTCGTTTCTGTCAGGGTTTTTATTTTTTGGAGAACTTTCCACACACAGGGATGTTTTTAAAAAAGAGCCTGTTATGGAGTTAAAAGGCTGCAGAACTTCCTCTGCCGTCTTAATTAAAGCTGTTAAAGCTCTCAGTGGAGGAGGGTGAAGCAGGCGGGGCCCTGGGGGGGCCATTAGCCGATATTAAAGCGGAGCCAGAGAACATAAAAGAGAATAAAAGCAGGGACTGGTTCACCTCAGCAGCCACATGGAGGACCTGAACTTGGGATCATCTATAGTTTACAGACCAAAATTAAACTGATGACGTCACTACAGGAGCAGGGGTGGAACACCTGATTTTGGGCTCTAGGTGCAGCAGTGTAAGCCCCCCCACCCCCACCCCATCTCCACATACAAACCAGTTTCACTCTACGCTTTAGCTGGGCTCTAAGTTACCGTAGTTCCTGACACTTTCGTTGGAGGATATCAAACTGGCGGTACCAGGCCGGTCTGGGCTGTCAGATGAGCGAGCATGTCGGACCGGAGCACCCCGGACTGCCGCCTCAGGCTGGACTGGGTCTACGGGTACCGGGGCCACCAGTGCCGCAATAACCTGTACTACACAGCCGGGAAGGAGGTGGTGTACTTCGTGGCCGGGGTGGGTGTGGTCTACAACACCAGGGAGCACAGCCAGAGGTTCTACCTAGGACACAATGATGACATCATCAGGTAAGACGACCAATACCTGTGCATGTATGGGTCACATGACATGATGATGGGGTGGCCATTCCCCCTTTTTTTGGTGGGTTCTGTGGGATTTCTGCGGATGCTTTAATGTTTATTTTAGTGATGTCACTGTAATCATGATTAATTGCATCAAGGTGCATTAATCGCATGATGCTGCATCTCACTTCATGCATCCATCCATCTTCTACCGCTTTTCCGGAGGTCCGGGTCGCAGAGGCAGCAGTTTAATCAGAGAAGCCCAGACTTCCCTCTCCCCAGCCACCTGCTCCAGCTCTTCAGAGAGGATACCAAGGCGTTCCCAGACCAGCTGTGAGACATAAGGCACTTTTCCATTAGCCCCGATTAGAAAATCCGACTCGACTCACTTCGATTCGGTTCTGCCTCGGTTGCTTTTCGACATTACTGCTGGCACACCTGCTGGCACACCTGCGGTGGGTGGGATTTCTTGAACAGCGAGGCGGCGCCACACTCGTGACGTGAAACACGTGCCCGAATCCTCCACAACAAAGAAAATGGCTGATGACAAGGAGAGAAGGAAGGAGGAAGGAGAGAGGAATGACTGTGACATGAAACTGGTGAAATCTATGGTGCTGACTTGTTGTGCTCTGCACAATCTGTGTGAGAGTCATGGAGAGACGTATGACACTACATTGGATGATGCAGTAGATGAACCAGTGGTGGCAGCGACACAGGGAGCAGAGGAGCAGGGTGGCGATATGCGAGATGCTGTGATGCAGTACTTGTCTAGCAATAGGTAGAAATGTAATTTTGTCCACATTTATGTGCATACATATTTCAAAAATGTTTTTTGTAAATAAAATGTTGTGCATGTTCCATCTACCTGTCCTCTGTTGTTCATAACGCTTATCTGTTAAGGTACGGGTAATTACATACCTGTCAAGGCATACCTCATGCCTCCCTTATTGGGGGGGGGGGGGCTTTCACACCTGTACTGAGTACTTAAAAACTGTATTTATCGGCAGATGAAAGAAAACTGAAGGGAAAAAAAAACTAAACAAACAGCAACTGCAACATGAACTATTTCAAACATATTTATTCAAATGTACACTTATATGGACACAATCTTGAGCCATAACTTTTTGGTAATGTGAAAATAATAAGCCAAGTAGCACAAAAAAAAAAATGATATTAATAATAAATAAATAAAAATAAATAAAAAATATTTTTCAAATTTACATTAGCACAAAGTAGATTGCTTAATTTGAAAGTACACAATAAGAATTATTCTGAATATAGTTCTTAACTGTCAGCTAGATACTGTATATACACTTGGAATTAAAGAGTTTTTAATTGTCAGCTTTGTTACACTAATGCACTTAGATGAACTTGAAACAAGAAAATGTTCACTGATGCTGCTTGTTCTAGTTCCAAGTAGCAGCCTTTGCTGACTAGCATTTCTGAAGTATCAGATCAGGTGGCCACCGATGGGGGTAGATTGTGCTCTGCCACAAAATGACAAACCATCACTTCTGCTAGTGATGCATTGGATTTGAAAGGCGTCTGTTCTCTCACTGGCTGAAAATGTTCATCCATCGATCGATACGTTTTCGATTTGGCTACACAGTTTTTGTGGCCCTGTGTAGCGAAGTGCAACTTCAGGTCGAAAATCCCCGATGCAGTCACTTTTATGCTCTTCCTACATGGAACACAGGAGTGTGTAGGGCCCTCTGGAGAAGCCTTTATCCATCCAGCGATTCCTCTCTGTTCCGGAGCCGCAGGGCAACAGAAGGTGCGAGGCCATCAGCATAATGATCAGTCCACCCCTCGCACTGTTGTGATAATTGCTCACGCTGAGCGCTCTGCCAGCCCCGTACGCTGTGGGGGTCACACACACGACGTGTTCCTCCACACTCTCAATAATTTTTTTTCCCGTATATTTTTCTTTTTGGCGTACAGAAATGGCAATACGCCCGTATTTGCTAAAATTGCATTTTCCCCGTATTAAAATACGGCAAAACCGTATCACTTGACAGGTATGTAATTACATGCAGAAACACCGCACAGGCCATCTTCACAAAAATCCAGCTCGACAAGTCACTTTTGCTTAGGTGGAAATGCAAATTGAACTATAAATCATGTGCTGATACATGTCATATTCCCATGTAAAGGTCTCTCACTTTTACTTACAAATTGATTTTTAATTTTTGGGGAAAGGGAATATAAATTTTGCACAACTTGTTGGTAACAACAGTTGTGTGCCACAAAAACACAGTTGTATCTCGTCCGATTTGTCTACTGTCATTAGTGCCAAATTTTTGCTAGATTCCTTCTTAATTTATTACATTTTGACTGGTGATGCAACATTCAATTTACATGTACTTACCTTTATCAGTGTCTACTGTACAAGTTAAAGTACACCTGTACAACTGCTTATAACCTAAAAAATATACCCGTTCGAGAGAAATGGATTCAGCATTGCAAATTTGTTTAAAATTTAAAAAAAAAACTTACCAAGACATTACGTTTCGTTGTGTTGTCAAAAAGTAAATTACCATTAGAAGGCTATACACCTGACCTGATGAACAGCAGCATGTGGAGTGAACAGAGAATGGAATGTGTATGTAATTATTGGCTTTTCTCATACGGTGTCATAACAGATAAACCAGACTTTTGATGCAAACAATACAATTTTATTCCAGAAGCAAAATTTACAAACAAAAAAACAGACTGGGCGTGGGGAGACACGGTTAGACATGCCGACTGCTAAATGCGTCCACAAGCCTGCCAAATAGGGTCAGGAAATCTCTGTTGAATGATGACATCTCTGCGAGCTCTTCCCTTCGTAACACAGCGTCCTGCTCCAGGGCTTCACGCGCATCTGCCCGCACATCTGCGGCCACCTGTCGCAAATGCTGTATGTACTCCTGATGGTGTTCTTGCCGCTGGTCATGTTGCCGTTCCAAGAGCCGCATCTCCTCGTCATGCATGTTGACCATCGCTGATGTAAGGTCAGCGATGGAGTTGTTCCTTTTTCTCTTGGCTACATTGAAAGACAGAAAGGCATGGTTGTTAAAGCTGGATCACTACATATATTATGGAATTACACTGGTGAAAGTCTGTGGTGGAATGTCACTATTATATTATGCTTCATTGCTGTATATAAGCTGAACTGTCATGTTGCTGCCCCTCAGTAGAGTGGATTTCGCAACACGCAGGGTGCTGTCTTCGGCTGCAGCCCCCCTGCAAAACTAAAAAGGATTAAGATTAAGAATATGGATGGATGGATGGGTAATGTTTAAAATAGTTGCTTGTAGTGTGGCCGCAGAAATCTGAATGGGTTAATACTGTCACCATGGGTTGAGATGCCGTCTCGGCACTCAGCCCATGTTTTCCCTCATCCCTGCTTCCCATTGAGCAGCGTCTCAGCTGGCCCCCAGCTGGCAGCATTATGGACGGCTGGGGCCAATTAGTCTTCATCAGCTGGGGCGCTGCCAATGAGGATAAATAGGAGCAGCCTCGATGACTCGGGGCTGCGACATAAACACATTGCTAAGCTGAAGCCCCTTCGTCTGGTGTCAGCTTATACTCCTCTTGCAGCATTCCTGTGTTTGTATCCCGCTGTGAGTATGTACGTCTTGCTACCCCCACGTCCGGTACGAGCTGCTTACCTCTGCGCTGTGCAACCTGTGAGTGTACCTCTGCATGAGTATCTGTGCTCTCCTCATCCCTTCCCCTTTACCCTGAATAAAATATCACGACTCACTGGCTTGTCCCTGGCTCTGATTGCCCGGCTCCCTAGAGCCGGATATGACAGTATGTCGCAGCCAGAAGAGTTGCCGGCGGCCGTGAGTCGCTGTGGAAATGTACCTTTCTGTCCAGGTGTCAACGCTGCTAGCATGCCGTTTCCCAGGAGTCACTTCCGGCGCCAGGGCGACGAGCTGAGGTCCATCTCGGAGGCTGTCGACGGGACATTCTTCACCCTGCACGACGCCTCCAACGCGAGACGCTGGCATCCGGGCCGTGCTGAGGAACTCCTGGACTGTCACCCTCACTCTCTGTACCATCTGGAGGACAGTGCCAGGATAGACGCTGCAGGTACACAGCGAGAGAAGCTCCACGGGGTGGATGGAAATCCCGGCAGGGAGTCGAAGTGGGCGACGTCTTTCCCCGCTTCGGAGTCCCGTTCCTGCCGCCATTCCAGTCCGGGAGTTCGCGCCAACCAGAGGACTTCCCCCGACCTGCGCCACGTCACTCGGGATTCCCTTCAAGGAGCCGCAGCTGACAGCAGTTATGTCTGGGGTCGAGTGGCTGTCGCGAGCTCCACTGTGTTTCCTGTCACCACCTTCAGGCATGTGGCGGCGGCAGTGAGGTTGATGGAGAGGACTTCAGGGCTACGAAGCTTTCCCGTGCTCGGCGCCTTCCTCGCCTCGATCTCCAATCTGGAGCGGCGAATCCTGGGTTTCCCCCTCGCTTCGTTCCCCGGGAATAGCCGCCATCACATCGCCGAGTCACCTCTGCACGAACCTCGTCCGGATCCAGTTCTGGGTCATCGTCAGGACAGTTCCTCCCACGCAGCTGTCACCTCTTCGCCTCGTCTGTGTGGAGATTCTACAGCCCCGTTCCCTGAGCCTCATTTCCCCGCTGTCATTCTTGGACATTCGGGCTGGCTCACCCCGGCTGTTTTCCCCTCCTCCTCGACGCGCTTTCTGACTGCTGTGTGTGCCTGGAATTCCGCTCTGGTGAGCTCTCTGCTGGAGACAACGCGAGCGATCCTCAGACGAACTCCCGGGGGGTCCTCCGTTATCGCCGGGCGGGGAGAGGAAGAAGCAGAATCCACTACAGCAGGCGATACTCAACCTCCAGGGGGCAGGCAAGTCATTGTTTTTTCACACCTGCTTAATGATTTGCTCTGTCACATCCCTGGAGGAGAAGTTCAGGGTTCGCAGCTCCCTGAACTCTCCCCACCTGCTGTAACCTGTATTCCTAATCCCGCATCCTCTGTCTCTCTCTCCGCCGAGTGGTCCCCGGCTCCGGGTCAACGTGGTGGGATATGGAGAGGGCCTGTGGTTCCGCAGCTACATTGCGGACGGAGGAGGGGGACTGACTGCTGCGTGGAGTCTACGCCGACGATTGAGCGTCCCCGGGTCTCCACGGAGGAGCGGTTCGGTCCAGCGGGACGAGATTCTTCTGGCTTCACGCCGAGTGGATCGTCGGCGGGGTCACCGGAGCCGGAGGAATCTCAAGCTGTGCTGACCATCGTGCTGGCTGCGGGGCCCGACGCGGCTAGATGGGAGCCTGACAACGACCTGACGACGGATCCTGGATCTTCGCAGTCCTGGACGGCGTCAGAACCCGAGATCAGGCGAGTGCTCTCCTTTCTTTTCTCTCTTTTTATCTTTGAGCACTTTAGCCTATCTCCAGGGGAAACGAGCAGGGTGCAGCCGCCCGCTGCGTCTGAGCTCGTCTCGCCGGGTTCTGGCGCTGCCGGTGATCCTGATCCCGGTTCTGTTTTCTCTTTTGAGCCTTCTTCCAGGGTCACCGGCGAGGAGTTGCTGTTCCTCGTGGTGCTGGAGGGTCCGGGTTCAACGTTGGAGGTCGGTTCTGGTGCAGTATTCAACGTGGGTTCGCCCGAGACCCAGTCGGGGTCCAACGTGGGTTCGCCTGAGGCCCGATCGGGGTCCGACGTGGGTGCTGCCCCAGTATTGTCCAGGTCCGGTGAGGAGGTGGCCGTTTTCCTGCGGCCTGACGCCCGCCGCCCTCGTCATCGGCTCTCCCCTGAGCCTCTTCCACCGGGATCCGCTCTGATCCTTCGCCCGTCTCAACGGTCCTGGTGGTTGAGTGATGCGGGTCGACGACCCGACCCACAGAACTTTCGGTTCGGTGATCTGGTTCCCCCCACTAGTCTGTGTTTCCCTCTGGGCAGCCTGGTTCGGCTGCCGGTGGACTGGATTCCTGGGATCTGGGTCCAGAGTTCGCCGTCCGAACACTTCTCTTCCCCTGATTCGCCAGCTGGACAATAGGCGGGGAGATCTCCGGAGCCATCTCGGCCATTTTTGGACTCTGCCTGCCATTCACCTCGGGTGTCACTTTTTCTTTTGTTATTAAGGTCACTCGGGTGTAATGTTTTGTCCTGTTGGTGGATTCATTTTTATAGTGCTGTGTTTTCCATCGCTCATGCTCAGCATTTTTACTTGTTGTACTATGTTTTTAGTCCCGTTTTTGCATTGTAGAGTTATGTTTTGTTTTCCGTAACACCATGCTCTGCAGTTATCCATTTATTCCAGTCACTTTCATTTCTTTAGGTGACTGGGTATTTATATATTCGTGTGTGTGTGTGTGTTTTTCTTTGCCTGCACTCAGTATTTCTTTTTTGTCCTGTTGGTTCATTATAGAGTCATGTGCCTTGTTTTCCGTAACACCATGCTCTATAATTGTCATTTGTTCCAGTCACCCTCACTTTTCTTGGTGACTGTGTGTGTATGTACTTAAATTAGCGCTGTGTATAGGTTCCCCTTTATTTAACCGTACTCAGCATTTTTTGCCCTGTACCTTTTTGGTGGTTTTTTTTTCCTTGCTCTGGGTCACGCATGGTTGGTACTCTCTGGGTAGTATGTAACCGGCGTGCTGACCCAGTTCTTCTCCCCATCTGTACCTGGGTTAATTATTCTGTTTTGTCAGTATTGTATTTGGGTTTTTCTTTCCCGCTACCCTACATTGCCCCATTGGTGTTGTCCTTCCCTTGGCTTCTTCCCCTCCGGTCCGCCTCCCTTCCTCCCACCCTAGGTGGGGGGGGGGGGGGGGCTGGGATGTTCCT